>JAHRHZ010000218.1:38933961-38952877 GCA_024137785.1 Ginglymostoma cirratum
TTACCACAGTAACAATTACCACAGTAACAATTACCACAGTAACAATTACCACAGTAACAAGCACTCCACTGGAAACAGGTTACAAGTTAGTATTTATTAAAGCCACATTCTAACCCCAATAAACCTGAAGCCATCCAAACCTTTGCTGCCAGTGTCTCAAATTGCAGCACGTCCTGCTCCCCTATTACCCGTTGCGCTCACTGACCTACATTTGCTACATTTAGTCAAATAATATCTCGAGTTTAAACTAGGCAGGGAAACTGACTGCCTGGTCTAAATTTAACAGAACCTAGCCAATAACTCCTAATCCGCATTAGCGGCTGCGTTCTCCATTGCAATGCCTACACCAATCAAGAATCCACTTACCAACATAGACTAGCCAGGGATACCAAAGCCATGCTGACCAAGAGAAGGTTTTACCTTAGAAATTTGATTGCGTTATCTGAGGAAGTGACAAGAAGCTTGATGAGAGTAGTGCAGTGGATGTTATCTACATTGATATTAGTAAGGTATCTGACAAGGTTCCACATGGCAGACAGGTCAAAAAAGTAAAATTAGCTACGAGGAGAGATCGGAGAGGTTGGGGTTGTTTTCCACGCAGCAAAGAAAGCTGAAGGGTGACATAATTGAGGTATACAAAACTGTGAGAGGGAGAGATAACGTAGACAGGAGGAACCAGTTTCCCCTTGCAGGGAGTTCAAAAACCAGGGGTCATAAGTTCAAGCTAAGGGGCAGAATGATTAGCGTGCACGTGAGAATTTGTGGTTTTAATGCAGAGATTATTGGGTGCCTGGAATTCACTGCCTGAGACCCTAAACTCCTTTTAAAAAGGGAAGTACCTGGACCTGCACCTTAAGTGCTGAAAGCTGCAGGTGTATGGGCCGTCTGTAGGCAGATGGGATTAAAAAAGACCATCTGTGCGCTTTTGGGTCGGCACGGACAGATGCGCTGAATTGTCTCTTTCTGTGCTGTATCAGTTCCGTGGATTAAACTCATCAGCACACCCCTCACGTGCAGGATCTCTCTTGAAGTGATGTTCTTATGAATTGTCCTGATGAGTGAGGGATAAGAGGTTCACCATGTGTGTGTGTTTTTTTAAAGCAATACCCGGCCTCTATATGGCCAAACAATTAATGTGATTTTTAAATGCTCACTCTTTTCAAATTCCTCATGGTATTGCCAGACACCCCCATCCCCACACTCCTCCAGCTCTATAACCTTCTGCAGCCTTTACACCCTCCCTATCTCCGTCACCTCCTCCAGCCCTCACACCCCTCCCTTCGTGTTTTCAAATCCCGTTGTCTTGAGTATCCACAATTTTGGTCGCTGCACCATTGGTAACTGTGCCTCAGCTACCTTTGGCCTTAAGCGCTAGAATTCCTTCCTTAAACCTCTCCACCTCTCTCAGGAGACCCAGATAATGTTCTGGGGACTCAGGATCTATACTCAAATTTTAGGGAAGGAGACTGCCATCCTTACCTGGTCTGGCCTACATGTGACTCCAGACCCACAGCAACGTGGCTGACTCTTAACTGCCCTCTGGGTAATTAGGGATGGGCAATAAATACTGCCTGGTCAGCAATGCCCTCATCCCATCAACAAATAAAGGATATATGGACAAATTTCTTTTGCTGACATATGTGGTCTCTATATATAGCTTCAGTCAATTTATTGTAAGCTTTTCATTGATGAAAGGATTTTACATATTGCTAATTTGCACTGCATTCCCCATGGCATCACCTTGACCAACGAGTCCATCTGCCTGGTCTGAGCTCAGTCAGCTAACTAGGATTAACGGCTTTTGTCGTGTCTCCATCCTAACCAGGTCCAAACAGTTCGCTTTCTCTTCTTGTGCTGTATAAATTGTTGCCCCCTTGCAAAGTTTTTTTTTCATCCTAATGAACGCAAAACATCAAGCTCTGACTCTGGGTCTATTTTGAAGCAAAGTTGAAAGTTCTGTATGACAAAGATATTGTTTATTGACATAATTAACCTAAGGGCTGATGGGACTGACATTGGGTTGGAATGTTTTCACACAGGACTCAACTGCCCTCTGGGCAATAAATACTGGCCTGGCCAACGGTGCCTTCGTCCTGTCAAATGAATAATAAAAAAAAAGGACTCCTGAAGGCTTCTGCTGACCAGGCTGTTAGCCCCTGCCTGAATACGTGCTTATCTGGTTTGATATCGAAACAGGTTTTATAAATGCTCCCGTAAAGAATTGACAGAGGCCTCACCCAGAGGGTTAAGGACAGCAGACAAACCAGGGATTGTCCTTGCTGGGTGACAGCTAAGTTGAAGTCCATGTGTGAGGATAGTACAAGGCAGATGGACATCAAGTGTGAGCCCAGATCTCCCAGCACCAGGAGCTACAACAAGGAGCTGTCGCTCAGATCATTTTAATGCATTAAAGGCACTATTTAAATATAAGCTGTTGTTGGTGTCATCTATCTAATGAATTTTTAATTAGAATAATTCAAAAAAGCAATTTCAATATTGCATAAGGTAAGAGGTTAATGGGTTATGCACAAAGAGGCTAATGGAACAATATCTACTCATGTTGTAAACACCTGATCCAGTCATTAAACATTTACCAGAAATAAATACCATAATAAAAGGTCCAGGTCGCGTCAGTTATTGTAACTGGTTTCTGGATCAGTTTACTAGAGTACAGCAATGACAAGGGATGTGGTTTTTGGGTAGCTCTCATACTACTGATCCAAACAAGTTGATTCTTGCATCCACAGATGGCTAAAGTAAAATTAACGTTTGAAAACTTGTCTGAAAATCAAACAAGCTTCAAGCAGTTTTCTCCTTCCTGCTTGTTTGAAAGGATAAGTACAGAGTGTTCCCAAATGGTCCGCGGCTCATGCTCCCACTCTATACCAGGCTCCTCACATCTCCCTTCCTTCACCATCTCCTCTTATTCCTTTCTCCAAGGTGTGTTTACCCAGTTTCCTCTTTTTTAGAAGGAACAGGGATGATCTGATTGAAGGCTTCAAGATATTAACAGGAGAAGAGAAGGTAGGTGAAAATAAATTCCTTCCGCTGGTTGAGGATTCTAGAACTAGGGGCACAGCCTGAGAATTGAGGCCAGACCGTTCAGGAGACATGTTTGGAAGCACGTCCACAAACAAAGGGTGGGAGTGGTTTGGAACTGTCTTCCACAAATGGCATTGGATGCTGGATCAATTGTTAAGTATAAGTCTGAGATAGATACATTTTTGTTAAGGAAAGGTATTTCAGGATATGGGCCAAAGGCAGGTATATGGAGTTAGGCTATGGATCAGCCACAATCCTATTTAGTGGTGGAACAGGTTTAAGGGGCTGAATGGCCTACTTCTGTTCCTCTGGTCCTTAACTCTATTGAAGTTGGTTCACCTCGAACACTCCTTGAACGATGAGTTTCACATTTTCCCCATTCTCTGGGGAAAGAGATTTCATCTGAATTCCCCATAGGATTTATCTGTTTTATTAACGACCCCTCATTCTGGACGACTCATAATTGAAACATCATCCTCCTGTTCATATTATTGAACCTCATCATAATTTTCAAGTCCTCTATCAGGTCATTCCCTGATTCTTCACTGAAGAATCCCCAGATCTTCAGTTTTTTTAAAAAAATTCTGATAAGTTATAATCTCTCAGTCCTGGTCCTATTTATGCGAATGGATTTTTGGAACTTATTTCTAATATGGAAATCAGAGCACAATGGTTATGAACTGGAACTGATAAAAGCAGAGAACAGAGAAACATTTTATTGACAAGAAGTCAAAGCATGTTGGTGATGAGATGGTAAAACATCAGTCACTGACTCGGGTTCCCACTTCATTTCAGAGTCCAGTGCAAACTGTCAGCAAGACATGGAACCAATGGCAGTGTGTGTCTCTGGTGCCCTGACAGATCTCTACATTGTGATACCTGGTGCATTACAACACAAACCCTAGGCCATCCCATAACTCACTCTGTCTTCCACAGATACCACTTGACCTGTCAAACCTTACTCCAAGACAACTTAATCTCCGATAGCCTGATCCTACTCAGAGCATCAAACTGAAACAGGCTCCCAATCAGCACCAAGCAGGGTAGCAGTGGCAAGAAATCAGCTGGAGTTTACAGGGGAAGGAGAAGAATAACATAAAATAACCCTCATTCTTTGGCTGAGCAATAAGCGGGAACTGCCGAAACTTACAGCCCCAGCAACAGCGAGCAGAAATCCTTTCTGGACAATGTATTTGCTGCAGAATTACTTGACAGAGGGATGGAAGCAGATTCAATAGTAAAAGGAATTTAAATAGTAATTGGGGAAATAGATTGAGGGCTAGGAGGAAGAATAAGATGACAGAGACTAATTAGATAGCTCCTGCAAACAGTTAGCACAACGATGATGGGCTCAACGAACTCCTTTGTGCTGAGAGATTCTAAGAATGAATCAGTCTTGTAACAGAACTATTTGGGAAAGATCAGACCACCTCAGTCAGTTTTCATGCAACATCAGTAGCTATGCTGGTACTTAATGTACCAGAACAGTTTTGCACAAATGTCTTTTGACAATGAAATTCTCACGAGGAGGTGGATCAATTTAGCGTCAATAATACTGACAAAGCCTTACCACTGGAACAGAGAACATCAGCATCATACAATACTTGACAATATTGTCCACACCGTACTATCACCAGCTGCCTCAGGAATGATTTCTACAAAGACCTTGCCCAGAAATCAAACCACAGCTCACTAAACAGGGTGGACTGTCACCCGAGATAATTGGAAAACGATTCATAAACGTTTCCCACAATCTACATTGTTTTGACGTGATTATTGTAATAATTACTTAATGCTAAAGGACAAAACAAAAAACACTTAGGCTCCTAAATTGACTTTCTATTGAGGACTGCAGTTTACCAAATTAAATAAGAAATTGTGAGGAATCTTCAAAAACAGAAGACCAACAAATTCCTGAAAGTCAGAGAGTCTCAGAATCATACAGCATGGAAACAGACCTTCAGTCCAACTCGATTAGATTATACCCCAACTTAAGTGAAATGTACCAAACAAGTTTTCAGTAACAAGTCCAAGTTACCTTTTCTGCAGGTTACAACATTGGCATAGTGAGATTTATAAATTTTTATGCCCATCTTTATTTTGTTACACTGATGTGTTCACAGTTCAAACATAAACTTAGCTCTAAATTTCTCCGACCTTAACCATCTCCCTGCCTTTAATAACAGTGATACCTTGCAGCTTAACATCTGGACATACTCATTGTAACAGCACATCTGGTGACAGACACACAAGGTTGACAGCAAATTAATCAAGATTGAGTACCAAGCTTCGGAAATCTCAAAGCAGCAGTCAAATCATTGTCAACACGTAAAAAGAAATAAAAATTCAGAATTGCAAATAATTACCTTCAGACACAGCCAGAAGGAGCTGCCCTTGGGTACCCAAGGATCAGGACTCCCTAGTCTGAGATAGACCTTGAAATAATTTAGCAGCACATTAATTCAGCAATCACCAATACACATAATGCACATCCTCATACCTTTGTTGTTGTAGACATCCAGGTAGTTGGGAGCTGAAAAGATGGTGATTAGCGAAGGAAAGCCCGTTGTTTGACTCTTTCTATACATTCGGTACCTGTGAATATCAGTGTATCCAGTTACACAAAGGTTGGGCATTCATACAATTGCATTCTATTTACCAAAGTGTACCATTATCATCCAAAGTTTACTTTTCACCTGCCTCAGTAAATGACTGCTGCATCTCAGATGTTACGGTGTTGATTAATTCCTTTTCTGTGAATTTGCTCCAGACATGTAGCAAGTAATGATTAGATCAATCAGCAAGACTATCGATGTCAGACAGCTGATTGTCATTGTTTGAAACAGAACCTGGGCAACTAGACAGGCAGGGCTGCAAAGACTACATATTTCACCTCCGTACACCCACAAATTAAATCGTTTAAAACAATCAATGTTTCAAAATACTTCCTGACAGTCTCCAGGGATTTTGATTCCATGGTGCTAAAAAGAACCCCATCCCACATTGTCAATGTACCTCAACGTAAAGATGTTTCTGATAATGGGGCTAACGTTGCCTTTTGCCAGTTTGAACCAGGGTCATTACCTTACTGTCACATTTTAGTTTGGAGCAGTGGTTAAAGTTCTGAAGCCCTCGGCGGGGAATCCAAAAGCACCAGGTGCCCATTGAGTGAGCTTCTGGAAAGTGTTGCCGTTTGAGGTGCTGGGTGTTGACTCTCTGTATCCCTTCAAGAGGGAGCTGGACTGGTTCCTGACTGGGGCAGAGATCACATTGTATAGAAGGTCAGTGTCTTCATAGGGAACAAGTGGATCTCCTGGATTAGTTTCAATAGCCTGAGGAGAGGAAAGGTCCCCATACTTGCCCCGGGCTTACAGGTTTGTCTTTGGAAAGTCTGAAACAGAAACAGGACAAGCTGGAAACATTCAGCAGGTGAAACAGCATCATGGAGAGAGGAACCCAGTGAATATATCGGGCCTGAGAGTGATCGTCAGAACTGAGTCGCCAACTCAGTTTCTCTCTCCACAGGCACTGTCAAACCTGCTGTGTACTTTCAGAATGTTCTGTTCCTGTTTGAGGTTTCCAGCATCTGCAGTATTTTACTTTTTATCTAAATGTACTGAAGAAATAGTCGGATAATGCAGATGGCTACACGTTAGGTTCATTCAGCTCAGGTGAATTTCAATCGATTGAATCACCAGGCTCAAAATTCTCTTCAGTCGGTTATAACCAACATTCAATTCACTGCACAGGAAGAGGTCAGGGGCTGGAGTGGCAGTGTCCCTACCTCTGGGCCAGGAGGCCCAGCTTCAAGTCCCCACTTGCTGCAGAGGCGTGCCTTAACATCACAGAACAAGCCGACTGGAAAATATTCACAGGAAGCCATCCCTAAAGAACCCAGTACTTATTGATTAATGTAATAAATTTAAGCTGCTCAGTGGGGCACACCCAGTATGAGTGTGCCCAGTATTAATCCAGAGACCCAGTTCATGATAGGGGTTTGAATGTTTGAGTGTTATTGCACAAGGCTTAACTAAAGTAGGAACAAAATTACATTTCTGCTGGAAAATCAAACACTTACCCAGCATCCTGTGCCTCATGTGCTCGGATTACTGATAATAAATTATTGTGTTGTAGGAAGTCACATACAGCAGGGTAACTGCAAATAAAAATATTAAAGCTGGTTAAAATTTTAAACAAGGTTTTGCACAATCATGAGATGCACAGATACACAAGGGGAGAGCTGGACAAACACAAGGGATGAAGGATCAGGAGGAGATAAATCGTAGGCTGAGATGAAGAGCAGTTAGAGGAGGATTGCGTTGCCCACAGATACTGCCTGGGACCTGGACATTGTGTGGAATGAATTACTGTCACAGTAAAGGCACAAATCAATTTATAAAAACTCAAAAACATAATTAATTGGTGGCAATCTGGAAGCTTCCACAGATTACGTTGGTTTTGTCTTTTGGGGTCCCCCTTTCTGTATATTAGGAGGAGAAGAATGAGGCTCCATTCACCCGTCACCCTCTGAGCTCAATGATCGACACCGACTGACTTCCTGTCCAAGAAACACCTCAATTTTCAAATCTCTGACTGCCTTCAATCTCCTCCAGCCCCACAATATCTCTCTGTTCCTCCAAACCTGACTTCTCAAACCCCTGATTTCCATCGGTCCGTCGACAGCCATGCCTATAGTTTCTGAGCCCGAGGCTCTGGAACTTCTGCTCAAAACCTTGCGGTCATTTTCTCTTCCCCCTTCAAACTCAATCATTTATCCAAGCATTTGCCCTCACGCACCTGATAACACTCATGTGAACCACTTTGAGATGCTTCATTTCATTCAAGGTGAGGTATAAACATAAATAGCTGGCAATTCTAGTGCAGAGAACTTGCTCTTTATTCAAGGAGCAAAGGTCCTTGCAACTTTAGGGGAGGTGGTGGTCGAGTCTTATTAACTGCCAGACTATTAATCCAGAGACCCAGTTCATGATAGGGGTTTGAATCCTACCACGGTAGCTCGTGGAATTAGAATTCCACACGTTTCTGGAATTAAGAGTCTAATGATGACAATAAAACCATTGTTGGTCGCTGCAAAAGCCCATCCCGTTCACTAATGCCCTTTAGGGAAGGAAACTGCCATCCTTACCTGGTCTGGCCTACACGTGTATGTACAGCAATGTGGTTGACTCATAACTGCCCTCTGTGTAATTAGGGATAGGCAATAAATACTGGCCTGGCCAGTGCTGCCCATACCCCATGAATGAATAAAATGGCGTAATCCATTCTACTTTGTGTCTTAGTAAACATGAATGAGAATACAAGAGTGAGAATTTAGCAGCAAAAGCTGCAAATGCTGATGCATTAATTGCATGGTCAATGGGACACGGGAGTTACTGGCTGGACAACATTTACTGCCAGTCTCTAGGTGACGTCCAGAAGGTAGTGGTCAGCTGCATTCTTGAACTGCTGCGATACTTATGGTGTACGTGGACCTAAAATGGCAGGAAGTTAGAGAGGAAGTTCCAGAATTTTGACACTGAGGGAATAATGATATATTGTTATGTCAGGATGGTGAGTGGTTTGGAGTGGAACTTGCAGATGGTAATGTTTACATGTATCTGCTTCTCATATCTTCCTAGATGGTAGTAATCGTGCATTTGGAAGGTGCTAAGATGCCTTCAGTGAGTCGCACTTAGACCTATATAAGTCACGTTTAGAAGGTGGGGAGATCATTTCACCCAACATCACAAACTTTTAATTGCTCTTTTGTGAATTTGAACGTCTTAGTGGGCTTTAACTCAACAGTTGGTCTTTGTTTAACTCAAGGATAAGATAGAGGTGCTGCCATGTTCTGGGGAACTCATTTCAGAAAAGCTTTCCAGACTTTGCAAATGGCGAACAGGGGATTGACTCAAATAGCACCAGGGATGAGAAATTTGCAGGATGATGGAGGAAGAGGTGGGGAATAGGATTAACTGCATAACTCCTCTAAAGGGCTGGCACAAGAGAAAGGGGCTGATGGCCTCCTTGCTGTACTGAAGGTGCTGCAATGATTTTTATTGGTTGTGTTCTGACTGAGATGGGAGCAGCACATTCTCTATCTCTCGATCAACTACTCTGCAATTTGGAAACAAAGAAACTGCAGATGCTGGAATCCAAGGTCGACAAACAGGAGGCTGGAAGAACACAGCAAGCCAGGCAGCATCTGGAGGAAAGGAGCCATCAATGTTTCAGGTATTATCCTTCTTCAGGAATACCCGAAACATTGGCTGTTCCTTTCCTCCAGATGCTGCCTGGCCTGCTGTGTTCTTCCAGCCTCCTGTTTGTCTACAACATAAACGTGACTGCTTTAACCAGTTCCCAATCTGGCCAATTGTACACCTCTATAATTCATACTTAGAAGAAAAAGATCCATTCGACTGGTCTTGTCATTAAACAGAAAATTACAGAATTATTATAGCAGCAAACGTTTTCGATGAAGATAGTTAACACACAAAATTTGTAATCTGAAAATATAAATGTTTACCCATCTAGGTAACACACACACACAGACACGCACACAAAATCAGGCAAAGGAAAAACATGGATTTCTCTCTGCAGAGATTTAAAAAAAAAAGCACTTGTAGCCAACAGAGGCCAGTGATTGTGTGCAGCTATCTCGGAGTCGGTGGGACTGGGGTGGTCAGTCTTTGCAGATACAGTTATTTAAGGAAACACTGACAAACTCCTCTGGAGATTTCTCACACAGGAGCAGCTGGACCTGGGCTCTAGGTGTACACTGCACCCACAACAACAGCTCTTTCCCAGCAACCGGAGAGCTGAGCTGGGAAGCTTCTTCCTTTCATCCCCAACTACTTTGAACAATATCCCAAGTACAACTTGGAACCTGGCAGTCATGAAGCCATTCAGGTGGCCTCCAGTGAACAAGCAGTTATGAAGAAACACCTTGTTAAAGTAACCCTGACCACTGTCCATTCAGCACCTATTTACCACAAAACTACCAACTCTCACACTGTCCACCCTATCCTTTATTATGGGACTGGTAATCCAGAAGCCTAGCCAAAATCTCGAGGAAAACGGGTTGGCTGCTGATGGAACGTACGTTCAATAGATAAAAATAATAGATTTTAAAAAATGAAACTATATCATTGAGAATGCTGGAGAAACTCAGTCGGTCTGGCAGTGTCTGTGGGCAGAGAAAGAGATAACCTTTCAAAAACAGTATGGTTCTGAGGAAGGGTCCTGTTGGATTCAAAATACTAAGTTTCTGCAACATTCTCTGTGCTTGTTTCAGATTCCCAACATCTACAGTATTTTGCTTTTACTTTTTTGTGAAACTACATTTGTCCATTAAGGTCCATGAATGGACATTAGGGAGGATAAACTGCTGGCCTTGCCTTGTCTGGCCTACCTGTGACTCGAGACCCACAGCAATGTGGTCTGCTCTTAACTGCCCACTGAAATGGTCAAGCAAGTCATTGCTCAGGTCAAGAGCAATTAGGGATGGGCAACAACCAGAGGCACAAAACAACCCAGAAATTACTGGATAAAACTCAGTAGGTCTGGCAGCATCTGTAGAGAGAAAGCAGAGTTAACGTTTCGTGCCCAGTGACCCTTCTTCAGAGTAAACAAAGGCCTTGTCAATGGCACACACGTCCCATGGTAGAATAAAGATAAAAGCAACGTAGACATCCACAATTCTTCAAACTCAAGACCATAATAAGCATCTGAAAAGAATCTTTCATGACTTGTCAAAAGTAAATGAACCTTTCTTGAAACATTAGTGTCACAATGAACTCAGCTCGTCAGAGAAGATACTTCTTTCTTGCTCACTGTTATATTAAAGCAGGGCAGAGGCTATAACCTCTGCCCTGTGTAAAACATCACGAGAGAAACACTGTTTATCTATCTGTACCACATGCTGCCAATTTCCAAGGATTCACAATGAAGTGTTCGATCGATTGATAGTTTGCTGGCTCAATACATCAGTAGTTAAATAACAACTTGCCAAAATGTAATCAAACTGTCTCCCATGAATTGTATTTGCTCTGTGTATATACATCTCTCTCGCACTTAAATCAAACAAAGACTGCAACCTGATCTGAAAAAGCACCAGCCACCTGAGGACTCAATTAGCACTGACAAAAATCCGCTGAAATGTTTGATTCCAGTTTGTGATAATGCGTTTCTGGTCTTTAATATGCTTTAATCCAGGGGAGTAGAGACTAGGTCAGGGGCTGCACAGAGAGTCAGAAATTGGGGGGATATTTTAGATCTCAGAGTCATGGGGCTGGTGAAAATGATTGAGGTGCAGTGAGGGTGGTAAAGGAAACAGATTCAAATTGGAGGATTACAATTCTCATATCAAACCAGGAGCTAGTGTTGGGTCATTGAACACAGCTACACTTACAACGTTTAAAAGACATTTGAATAAGTACATGAATAGGAAAAGGTTTGGAGGGATATGGGCCAGGAGCAGGCAGGTGGGATTAGTTTAGTTTGGGATTATGTTCAGCATGGACTGGTTGGACCGAAGGGTCTGTTTCCGTGCTGTATGACTCGATGATCTGTGAGATAAGAAGATGGCAGACACTGACACTGGTAAATGGAGACATTTGCTGACAGCTTTGACCTCTGGGGTCAGACTGTTTTGAATGACATTGGAAGGGATTTGAAAATCTCGGGCGAGCGGAGCCCAAAGAAACAGAGGGAAGTAAACCATGCACCATCTCAACACACTGCTTTACTCTGCACTAAATATAACAGAGTTCGAGGTACCAGAGTGGGAGTATTTAGCCACTCCAGAGGATGCCCACACAAATATCGACCATCATGGTACAGAGTAACATCTTATGAACTGGAAGGCTGCCATCTGAAGTCAGAACGATCCCAAAGTGTTCCGACTGAGTGACCACGTTCCCCGTGGAGCCGAGCTCACACTTGCAGGAGATTTGGGAAATATTGGGAAATATGATGGCAAGAAAGCAACATCAGCCTTTACCTTCAGGCAGTAGGGGAGGATTATGGGTATGCCACACTTTTTTTTTGTTTTCAGGGAAGCCTGGCATGAAACAGACTTGTCTAAATCAGCTAAGCTCTTACAGCCTGGCAGCAATAACAGCAATTATCCTTTGAAAACCAACCCATTGGCTCATGTCTGTACACATGCTCAACTTTCAACTACTCACCTTTCTCTGATATAAACTCAGTCTTAGCTACACAGAGGTAGACTACCGTAAACTGGTTATGTGGTACCACCCCTGGAGGTGCTACACTGCAGTTTGCTCTCCAGCCACAGATGGTCATCTGATCAGGTTTGTCCAAGAATATTCCGATCTAACACACAAAGCCTTAGTGGCTGGTGAAAGCGCTCAATAGACACGTCCAAAAAAGGGAGTTAGGAAAAATATTTGGAAAAAAAACTTGTTGGCCTATGAGGAAAGAGGAGAGGGGTAGGACAATTAGGACCATTCCTTCAGAATGCTTGCCTGGTAAAGATGGGCTGAACAGCCTAAATATAGTGTACCTTTCTATATTCTACCAAAGATACAGAACAGCAACATATAACAGAATATAAAACTAGAACAGCAAATACTTTTAAAGTAGGGTTAAGTCTCCACTTAGTAATTTAATTATCCTTTCTCTTCCACAACACTATATGCCCAGGACATGGTCTTGATCACTCTATATTGGAAAGTACCAGTTCAAATAAGTTCAACATCACATGGCTTCCCCAGAGCAAACAACGCTTCAGTGTGTCCACCCAACAATGATGGAAGAGTGAAAATGGGAACTAAATCACCATTCCCTTGTTTCTCGTACTTGACTTGTAAACAATACTTTTCTCACACCCTGTCTGCTGTCTACATTTCTCTGTTCTGATTTCCTAGACTGTTACTCCTTGTACACACTGCTCTCTCAGGCAGGTCTAACCACCCAGGACACCCTGTGATAGCGGTTAGAGGGAACGTTCCCACTGTTTTTCAAGCCATTAATCAATCACTTTACAAAACTGATCGGCTCACGTCAGCACTTCCCTTTCTCTCAATCCAACTGGAGCTGGGTGTTCCCTTTGGCAGCAGCCAACAATCTGCCTTTTTTGGCCCATTTCTTGGCAGGTTGTAAATTGCAGCCAGTTATTGATAAGATCGGGGGAAGTTCAGCTTTTCACATCAGTAAGCTGTACCCACACACTCGATCACGTCACAGTTACAACCAATCTTATTTTCAGACACAACATCTTAGACATTTATATGAAACAAAGCTTCTCCAACACTTTTGGTTTCTGTTACTTTAGGCATTTAGATGGTGTGGACTGGGTGCTTGGATTCAGGGTCCATTGATTCAGAATTTGAGACTTTCCTCCCAAATATTGCAACATTCCAATATCCTTGAAGGTATCACAATTAAAACTGCACACCATCGGTAACCACAGTGCCTGCAGGGGCTGGTGTTCCCATGTACCTGCTGCCCTTGTCCTTCTGGGTGAAAGTGATCCTGGGTTTGGAAGGTGCTGTCTGAAGATATTTGGTGAATTTAGCTCCCTTTCAAGCAGCTGCCAGGCTCCGGTGGGTCAGTGGCTCTCTGTGGGTGGGACTGCCCCCTCCCCACCCCCATCCACAGTGACTGGTCTGGGAGAGGTGCCACCTGCCATCCATCAGCAGGAGTCGTCTCCCACCAGCACCCCACGTGTGCAGCACAGGTTCCTGACACAATCACACCAAACCACAATGCTGGGAGGGAGGGCGAGCTTGGAGGAGGATGCAGAGATGCTTCAGTGCAATTTGGACAGGGTGAGGTAATGGGCAAATACATGGCAGAATGCAGTATCATGTGGAAAAATGTTGGGTTATCCATTCCGGGAGCAAAAACAGGAAAACAGATTATCTGGAGATATACTGAGAAAGGAGGAAATGCAGTGAGACCTGGTGTCCTTATCTTTAGTGACTGGTGACAAGTGCTGTACATGCAGCTGGTGAAGAAGGCAAATGGTATGCTGGCCTTCATAGTGAAATGATTCAGGTACAGGGGCGGGGATATCTTGCTGCAATTATACATGGCCTTAGGTGAGACCACACCCAGAGCACTGGGTGCAGTTTTGGTCTCCTTAACTGAGGACGGATGTTCTAGCGATAGAGGGAGTGCAGTGGGGGTTTACCAGACTGATTCCTGGGATGGCAGGACTGACATGTGAAGACAGACTGGATTGGTTAGAACTATATTCACTGCAGTTTGGAAGAATGAGGGGGATCTGATAGAAACCTACAAAATTCTAACAGGACTAGATAGAAAAGGCAGGAAGGACGTCTAGAACAGAGGTCACTGTCTAAGGGTACAGGGAGGCCATTTAGGACTGAGATGAAGAGAAATGGTTTCACCCAGAGATTGGGGAGCTTTTGGAACACACTGCCACAGAAAGCAGTTGGGGCCCAAACACAATGTTTTCAAGAAGGAGTCAGATACAGTTCTTAGGTTTAAAGGAATCAAAGAGCATGGGGAGAAAGTGGAGATGGATAACTGAGTTGGACAATCAACCATGATCCTGTTGACTGGCAGAACAGGTTCAAGGGGCTGAATAGCCTACTCCTGCTCCAGTGTTCTACGTTTCTATGATCCCTCAACTAAAGCTAGCCCAGTCTGTCTAAATAAATATTACCAGCATGTTTTAACTGGGTCCAGTGCTCTCTGAAATGCAACCTTATCCAAAATCCACAGATCTCTTTCCACTTGGGAGTGGCCAGATTGACTGACTGTATCCATTTTAGTTCATGTTTTAAGGCCTGATGTTTACCATAAGAACTGGAACAGACATTCAGCCCCTTGAGTCGACTCTATTAGTTACAGCAATGACTGACCTGTATGTTAGCTCCCAGTTTACCAACCCTAATTCTGTAACACTTAGTACCACCCTTCCTCACAGAAAGTTACCTACTCCGGTCTGAAATTTAAAAACGACTCCAGCAACAACCGCATTTCAGGGGAAAGAGTGAGTGCTCCAAACTAAACAAAAACTGCAGACGCTGGAAATCAGAAACTAAAGCAGAAATGACTGGAGAAACTCAGGAGGTCTGGCAATATCTGTGAAAAGAAAGTAGAGTTAACATTTCAGGCCCAGTGACCCTTCTCTGTTCTGAAGAAGAGTCATACCAGACTTGAAACATTAACTCCGCTTTCTCTCCAGACATGCTGCTGGACCTCCTGAGTTTCTCCAATAATTACTGTTTTTGTTTCAGAGTATTCCAGATCCCAACTCCCTCCTGCGGAGAAATGTTTCCTGATATAACTCCCTGAATGGCCTGGCTCAGGTTTTAAGTCTACATCCCATTCTGTACAACCCCCTCCATCCTCACCCAGCCCCATGCCAGAAGCAAGTGATTCAGCACTGTCTTCAGATCAAAGAGTCATAGAGATGTACAGCATGGAAACAGACCCTTTGGTCTAACTCGTCCATGCCGACCAGCCATCCTAGATAAATCTAGTCCCATTTGCCAGCATTTGGCCCGTATTTGTCTAAACCTTTCCTATTCAGGTACTCATCCAGATGCCTTTTAAATGCTGTAATTGTATCAGCCTCCACCACTTCCTCTGGCAGCTCATTCCATACACACACCACCCTCTGCGTGAAAAGAAACTGCCCCTTAGATCCCTTTAAAATCTTTCCCCTCTCACCTTAAACCTATGCCCTCTAGTTTTGGACTCCCCTACCCTGGGGAAAAGACCTTGTCTATTTACCCTATCCATGCCCCTCAGGATTTTATAAACCTCTATATAAAAAGTCACCTGGCAGCTTCTGAAGCTCCAGGGAAAATAGTCCCAGCCTGTTCAGCCTCTCCCTGTAGCTCAAACCTTCCAACCCTGGCAACATCCTCGTAAATCTTTTCTGAACACTTTCAAGTTTCACGACAGCCTTCCTATAGCAGAGAGACCAGAATTGCATGCAGTATTCCAACAGTGCCCTAACCAATGTCCTGTACAGCCGCAACATGATCTCCCAACTCCTATACTTAACGCACTGACCAATAAAGGCGAGCATACCAAACACCTCCTTCACTGTCCTGTCTAACTATGACTCCACTCTCAAGGAACTATGAGCCTGCGCTCCAAGGCCTCTGCTCGGCAACACACCCCAGGACTTTCCAATCAAGGTATGTTTGAGACTGTGTAGTATATTGCAGATATTAATGGCATATTTTAATTATAAGCTGTAAATAATACATAGCATTAGATACGGGTGTACCTCTGCCGCAAATTAAGTTTAATTTGTTCTTCACTTTAGGGGATTTTTTTTGTTTGACTTTGAACAGGAACATTGGGTTTGCAGTACCAGCCATGGTCAATAGATGGTGATGCTCCAAAGTAGCAGCTTCAGAGGAACTGACCAAGTGACCGGAGCAAAGCCAGATGCTGACCCCAGAGGTCCCATGTCACTTGGAGCTGTCTCACACCTAATCCAAACAAGTTGACTTAAAAATAGAACAAAACAAACAAAGAACAAAGAAAATTACAGCACAGGAACAGGCCCTTCGGCCCTCCAAGCCTGCGCCGATCCAGATCCTCTATCTAAACCTGTCGCCTATTTTCCAAGGATTTGTATCCCTCTGCTCCCTGCCCATTCATGTATCTGTCTAGATACATCTTAAATGACGCTATCGTGCCCACCTCTACCACCTCCGCTGGCAACGCGTTCCAGGCACCCACCACTCTCTGCGTAAAGAACTTTCCATGCATATCTCCCTTAAACTTTTCCCCTCTCACCTTGAAATTGTGACCCCTAGTAATTGAGTCCCCCACTCTGGGAAAAAGCTTCTTGCTATCCACCCTGTCTTTACCTCTCATGATTTTGTAGACCTCAATCAGGTCCCCCTCAACCTCCATCTTTCTAATGAAAATAATCCTAATCTACTCAACCTCTCTTCATAGCTAGCGCCCTCCATACCAGGCAACATCCTGGTGAACCTCCTCTGCACCCTCTCCAAAGCACCCACATCCTTTTGGTAATGTGGCAACCAGAACTGTACGCAGTGTCCCAAATGTGGTCGAACCAAAGTCCTATACAACTGTTAACATGACCTGCCAACTCTTGTGCTCAATACCCCGTCCGATGAACGAAAGCATGCCGTATGCCTTCTTGACCACTCTATTGACCTGCGTTGCCACCTTCAGGGTACAATGGACCTGAACACCCAGATCTCTCTGTGCATCAATTTTCCCCAGGGCTTTTCCATTTACCACATAGTTCACTCTTGAATTGGATCTTCCAAAATGCATCACCTCGAATTTGCCTGGATTGAACTCCATCTGCCATTTCTCTGCCCAACTCTCCAATCTATCTATATTTTGCTGCGCTCTCCAACAGTCCCCTTCACTGTCTGCTACTCCACCAATCTTAGTGTCATCTGTAAACTTGCTAATCAGGCCATCTATACCTTCCTCCAGATCATTTATGTCTATCAATAGTTTCCTGCTGAACCCCCATAAGTTGCTGCTTACTATCCTCTGTGTCTGATTTCCCGATTGTTCAGTATCCACATAAAGTAGCTGTTTCACCAGGAAAGATCACATAACCAAACTCTTCTTGTCACCCATGATGCAATTTATTGCCCTCCCACATTTTGCAGGGGGTATTTAATCAGGTGGGGGGGGGGTAGTAGTGGGGTTGTGGGTGACTTTAACCTTCCAGAACTACCAAACCTGTGAGTGTGTCGGGGCAGAGGTGAGTCTAGTAGCCATCACTAAGGAGAAGGTGCTGGGGAAGCAGGAAGGTCTGACGGTGGGTAAGTGACTTGGACAGATGGACTACACCCCATGTTCTGAAGCAGGTAACTGAGGAGGTTGTAGAAGCATTGGTAGTGATCTTTCAGGAATTACTGGAGTCAGAGAAGGTCCTGGAAGATTGGAGAATGGCCAACGTAAAACCCCTGTTTATAAAGGGAGGGAGATAAAAGACAGGAAACTATAGGTCACTGAGCCTGACATCAGTCATTGGTAAGAGTTGAGTCCATCACAAAATATGAAATTGTGGATTACTTGGAAGTGCGTGTTAACTAGGGCTCAGACAGCACAGCTTCATCAAGGAGAGGTCATACAATACAAACCTGTAATAATTCTCTGAGGAGGTAACAAGCACGTTAGAAAAAGGAGAGCCAGTGGATGTGAGATAACAAGCATGGGGCTGGATGAACACAGCAGGTCAAGCAGCATCATAGGAGCAGGAAAACTTGACGTTTTGTACCTACACTGGCCCTAAACCCCACCTCTTCCTCCATTATATTGATGACTGCATCGGCGCCGCCTCGTGCTCCCACGAGGAGCTCGAACAGTTCATCCAATTCACCAACACCTTCCACCCCAACCTGAAGTTCACCTGGACCATCTCCAACACTTCTCTCTCCTTCCTGGACCTCTCTGTCTCCATCTCGGGCAACCACCTAGAGACAGATGTCCATTTCAAGCCCACCGACTCCCACAGCTACCTGGAATACACCTCCTCCCACCCACCCTCCTGCAAAAATGTCATCCCCTATTCCCAATTCCTTCGCCTCCACCGCATCTGCTCCCAGGATGAGACATTCCAATCCCGCACATCTCAAATGTCCTCATTCTTCAAGGACCGCAACTTCCCCCCCACAGTGGTCGAGAACGCCCTCGACCGTGTCTCCTGCATTTCCCGGAACACATCCCTCACGCCCCGTCCCCGCAACAATAACCAAAAAAGAACCCCCCTCGTCCTCATGTACCACCCCACCAACCTCCGGATCCAATGCATCATCCTCCGACACTTCCGCCATCTGCAATCAGACCCCACCACCAAAGACATTTTTCCCTCCCCACCCTTATCTGCCTTCCGGAGGGACCACTCCCTCCGCGACTCCCC
>JAHRHZ010000218.1:38964306-38992618 GCA_024137785.1 Ginglymostoma cirratum
TACGTATGTAATTAAAAAGGAGGCAGGAGGGAGAGAGGGGTTATGAGGGAGGAGGGAGAGGGTGACAGATGGAGAGAGGTGGCGAAAGTGGGAGTAAGGGAGAGAGAAAGCTAGATGTCAAGAGGGGGAGCAAGACAGAGCTAGTGTCAAGGGGGTGCACTGTAGAAACAAACAGATGGAGATTATAGAGAGACAGAGACCAAGAGAGAGAAAACATTTGAGATAGAGTGTGCTCATTCAAAAGGGAACTTGTACACCGAGACAGATGATGTCAGTGAAAGAAAGAAAAAAGGAAAATTTGCATCTACAAACCCTCATCACATCCCATGGAGGGGGGGTCAGGTGTTGCCAAGGTCTAACCCTCACTCAGGTTCAATGCTTGTCTCTGATTAGCTGAACACAGCAGGGCTCTGAAGAAGGGTCCAGACCCAAAACGTCAGCCTTCCTGCTTGGCCTGCTGTGTTCATCCAGCTCTACACCTTGTCATCTCAGATTCATCTCATCGGCAGTTCCTACTATCTCAAAGTACTGCCTTGACTGGGTACAGCATCTGACCCCACACACAACCTTCCACCCACAAACTCCTGCGAACGACTGAGACAAAAATAATGTCAGTAAGATTGTAGTAGAGTCATTCAGAACTGATTCAGAAACATTTTAACACATTCAATCGAAGCCTGAGATGTGCCAAAATCCATTTGAAATATGTGAAGCTTTATTTACTTTTCAAGGTGAGTTAAAAATAGGTTTTAAATTAAAACGAATTAGACTGAAAACATACTTGCATAACACCAAGATATCTCGATCACAACCATGAAGATTACTACAGGTGGAGAGATCACTGTACTTCACAGCTCTTCAAAGACATGTGATATTGAAGAGATTTTATCAAAAGACCCAGCCCAAGCTGTGGGACACAGAAATGTTCACAATATGGCACGCATGGTCTAACCAGAGCTTTGCACAATTACAGTCATAGAACGGTTACAGCACAGATATGACCATTCAGCCAATCACATCTGCACCAGCTCACTAAGACTTGCATACCATGTTCCACTTGTCCTTTTCCTGTCATCCTCGCTTTCTTTCTGTTAGGCTAATGATCCAATTAGTGTGCCTCCACCACAGTCTCAGGCAGTGCCAATCCTGATCCTAACCACTCACCGTGTGGGAAAGGGTTTCCTCATATCACCAATAACCATCAATCTGTGCTCCTTTATCTCAAGGTCAAAGCTCTTTGGCAGATGATCAGAAGTTTGGTTTTGGACACAGGACTAAAGAACAGCTCAATGGAGGGAGGAGAGACAGGGATGCAGATGGTTTAGCAACGATTCCACAGCATGGAGCCAAGGCTGCTGAAGGTATGGCCACTGATGGGGGAACACCGAAAATTCGAAACACAGAGGTCAGGACCAGGGATGGAGTAGTGCGGGGATCCCAGAGGACTCCAGGAGTTATAGAGATGGGGCCATAGAGACAGGGGCCACACAGCGATTTGAAACAGTGAACTTCAAAACTGAGACATGACTGGATTGGTGGGGGACAGCAGAGATAAGGCAGATTCCTACATACAGACACTTTTTTCACAGTGAACAATGCAACAGGAGTCACAGATCAACTCTCAACTGAAACCACACAGGGCAGTCCAAACATAGGCTGGGCGGCCATGTCGCCAAGCAACTTTGCTCATAAAAAAAGACCCTGAGCTTCCACTTGCCTGCCCCTTTAACACACCAGCCCGTTCCCTGGCCAGCATCTTTGTCTCAGGCTTGCTGCTGTGTTCCAGTGAAGCTCAGCACAAACCGGAGGAACTGCACCTCATCTTCCACCTGGACCCCAACTGCTTTCCAATCAGGTGCTGTGTTCAGGTTCAGAGCTCCCTCAGCCTTACACAACACACAAAGAAATAGTCACTACCATCTCAAGAAGAAAGAATTTCCCAGATTCATCATAACATTGGGGAAATCACTCGCTTAGCTTAGAAAGATTTAAATGCTGGTCAATTTATTCAATACCTACTTCAGTTTTTTTTTTCAAACAACTGAATGTTTCTTTTTGAAGATATTTAAAGGAAATGGGAACAGGGCCTTCTATTTCTATGGAACTGTTTACTTGCGTTCACAGGCTGACATTAGAACCCTGCCTGGAAACACTTAAAAACTCTCCCCACTATTTATCTCTGATCTGTCCCAGTTTCCACGAGCTTCCAAGATCTCCAATTCTGTCCTCTCGCTCATTCCACTACCCCACCGACTGGGCCTTGAGTTGTCTGGATCCAAAGTTGCAGAACTGTCTCCCTCCCCTCCTGAGATTTTCCTTAAAATCTACCTCTCTTAGCAGACTTTTGGTTAGCTGTCCTGTTATCCCAATCTACGCCCTGACATTTTTCCATTTGTTAAACCTCCTGTAAAGAACTTTGGGGTGTTGTATTAAGGCACTATATAAATGCAGATTGTCGTTATCCACCCGTCACCAGTGTGCAGCATTTAGCCAATTGCTGTAAGGGCTATGGCAAGTCGGGATCAGGAGGTAGACACTGTCCCACACTGACTTGCTGCAGCATTATCCAAGCCATCATTGTTGTCAGAAATATTCTCAGTCAGTGCTCTAGTCACCCTCGCAATGCATATTTATTCCAGACTGAGTGTGTGACCCTGACTGGGAATGGTCTCTGATAACACCAAAGGGATCTGCAAAGGGTTCAGGGCTTTTATCAGCAACAACGCAGCCCTCAAAGGGGAAACAGAACCAAAACATCGTGAACAAACTAATGGACCACTGCCAGCAGACACAAGAGGCTAGAATAACCTTTCCGAAAAGATTGTACACTCTGTCTAAAAGAAACAAAGTTCCAGCAGGCTGTGTGAACAGGGGGTGAATACCATCCAGGTTTAATCTGTGAAGATTTTAATATTTACTATTTAATACTTAAGATTTCTAATATTTACTGTGAAGCTGGATTGAAAGTAACTTTTTCCTGAAGTGCGTCCACTTGTTTTATTGCTGTGTAATTTTACTCCCTGTAACTCTCAGGGAATGCTGGAAGGATCAGGGCTGAAATTGCAGATTTACAGGAGCAGCACCACAGTTTTGATGGAAGTTACCAGCAATGTAATTTCTTGAATCCAAAGGGAACAGATGAATATTCAGTTCACACATCAACTATTAAATTGATTTCACAAGCCTATTCAGGCAGTTCCTGTTGGGAATGCCGTGTAGAGTTGAGGGTTTGCAAAAGGTTTACTGAGAAGACAAATAATTCTTTCAATCCAAGCAGTTTTATAAAAACTGACAGTTTTACTGGGAATGCCCAAGGGTATAACAGATGAACTATTCACCACTGTACATCAACACAAGTTCAGGAAACCATACACTTTCCTTAAATTCATAAATTTTATCAACGTCAGATGGCAGAGCTCTCTGATCTGTGCAATGAGGTGGATATAAATCCATTCCAGAATGTTCCAAATACAGGGCTGAGGCACTGCACTGTCAGAGGGTCGGCGCCGAGGGAGCACCGCACTGTCAGAGGGTTGGCGCCGAGGGAGCGCCGCACTGTCAGAGGGAAGTCACTATTAAAAGATGTCTTTTTTCAGATGAGAGAAGCTCTGAGAATGTAAATGATCACAGGTCACTCACTACTTCAAAGAGGAGCCCTGGAGTTCTCCCTCAGTGCCCCGACCATTATTTGTCCCTCAACTAACATCAAAAGAACCGTGTTGATATGTAACATTTCAGGTCGAGTGACCCTTCCTCAGAACTTCAGGCTTCTAAGGAAGGGTCAAGTGTTTCAGCAGGAAACCCAAGGTTTGATTTGATTAGAATTAGAATCCCTACAGTGTGGAAACAGGCCCTTCGGCCCAACAAGTCCACACCGACCCTTGGAGCATCCCACCCAGTCCCATCCCCTTATAACCCACACACCCCTGAACGCTATGGGCAATTTAGCATGGCCAGTCCACCCTAGCCTGCACATCCTTGGACTGTGGGAGGAAACCGGAGCACGCGGAGGAAACCCACGCAGACACGGGGAGAATGTCCAAACTCCACACAGACAGTCACCCGAGGCTGGAATCGAACCCGGGACCCTGGCGCTGTGAGACTGCAGTGCTAACCACTAAGCCACCGTGCCGCCCTCAACATGAGGGTCACTCAACAGGAAACAATATCTCCAATTTCTCTCCACAGATGCTGCTGCCAGACCTGCTGAGCTTTTCCAGCAATTTCTACTTTTGTTTCTGATTTACAGCATCTGCAGTTCTTTTGGTTTTTATTTCAGTTCAGATACTATTGTTTATAGGGGCTTACTGAGCATAAATTAGCTGCTGTGCTCCCTTCATTACCAATGACTACATTACAGAAGTACCCCTCTGCTGTAAAGCTCTTTCTAAGTTCCTGTGGTCAGAAATGTAATGAGGAAACCAGCTGCATTTATCTTTAGTCCTCAGTGGTTGAAGGCTCATTAACAGTGACCTTAGAAAACACTTTCTGCGGAGGTGTTTAGGGTCTGAAATGCACTGTCTAATGTCAACTACAAACTCAATAGGGGTTTCCAAAAGGGAACTGGGTAAACATTTAAAGGATAAAAATTTGTAATGATTTTGGGCAAAGAGTAGAGGAGCAAGGCAAACACTTAAGAGCTAGTTAAAAAAAAAAATCAGGAAGAACTGCGGATGCAGGATGCAGGAACAAAAACAGAAGTTGCTGGAAAAGCTCAGCAGGTCCGGCAGCACCCGTGAAGGGAAAAACAGAGTTAGCGTTTCGGGTCCGGTGACCCTTTCTCAGAACTTTAAGTGCTAGTATACAGCCCATGCCCTGAATGGCCTTTTTCTGCACTGCACTATTCTAGGATTTGCTGATGAAAGCAACTTAAGACAACATACAAGAAGCATTTAATAAACACTTTCACATGGGGCTAGAGGCCAATGTAGAATTATAAAGGGATTATCAGAAATGAATACAATTGGAAAATGTTATTAAAACCCTCTGGAAAAACGAAGAAAATTTAATGGCGTTCACTAACAATAACTTTCTTTCAAGCAAATCTCCGTGATTGTGCTGAGGGATTTTCCCAGTAGTTGACAGCAGACACAAGTTATTGGGAGATTTGTCCTGTCCTGTTATTCACTGCAGGTAACCAGCAACTTGCCCAGTGTCAGAGACATTAAATAGCCAGTAAATCACAGAGTAGAAAGTTAGCATTGTTACTTAACACAGTAGAGGACCCTTTAAGTGACATTTATGTTCCTGCAATTCCACTTTAAAGACTAACTGCTCAAATTTGCTCAATCTATCTTCATAAGGCAAACCTCTTCATCTCTGGGGTCAATCTAATGACCCTCCTCTGAACTGCCTCCAACGCAATAACATCGCCTCTCAAGTAGGGCCAAAACTGTAAGATAGGCAGGCAGGCACAGACAGAGGTGGAGAGTGTGAAAAAATAGTGTTGGAAAAAAAAGAAAAACAAAGAGGAAGCATGCACAGGACGCGAGGGGTGTAGGCAGGCAGAGGGACTGACCAACCCACAACACTCAAAAGGGAGTGTCAGTCAGCCAGCAACTGTTCCACAACTTGTGAACAATGAAAACACTACCAGATCCCCACCAGAGGGAAGAAAGTCAGCAATTTCTCAGCCATTTCAGCACTGGGACAAAAAACAATCTCAAGCGAGGCAGCTGTCAGCAAGTTGTACGTTACACACGGCTTGCCCAATGCAGACATTTATCTCGTGGTAAACTGGGGACTAAATTTAATTTGAAAACACTGCTATTGCTGTGGTGTAATAATCCCAGTAACTGATGGGATAATGAGCTCAAGTGATTTCAACAACATGTGCTTATCCATGTCCGTGATACAGTGTCACATCCCAGAAACCAGGAGCTGCTGGGACCTTGCAGTGTGACTGAAAGAGTTAATCATTATTGTTTTCACACCGCCAGCCAATACACACAATGATAGATTAGGTTTGGTAAATTAGCAGCAATGGATCATCTTCATGATTAGAGTCAGGAATACAGTCAACACCTCAGCAGATTGCTGGAGGGGAAACAATTTTTTCTGATTTGTTCCACCAGCTCCACTGAAACCTTAACCTTCAACAAAGCAATAAAAGAAAGATTTTGAGAGTCAGACACATTCCAGTTTACTCCCTGACCAACATAATTTTAAATTACTACCTATTAAACTTGTGTGCTTAGGATGGATTCTGATAGATAAGGAAATGGCAAAAGATCAAACGCAATTCACAAACCCAACTGACAGGTCCCAAAAGAATGCCCATTGATATCACAGCACAGGAGTAGACCATTCACCCCATCATGGCTGTGCTGGCTGTTTGGAAAAGCTATCCAAATAACTCCCTCATTTACAGCACCTTTTCCCAAGTAAAGTATTGGCCAGATCCTTTTTCACAGGTTACTGTCTGATTTGTAGTGCTAGGTCGACAAAAGACAAAAGTGGGTCAGTCTTCAGGATATCTGAAAGTGCTGCACTGCCAATGAAATAGGTTCAAAGATCCCAGAAACAGCACTGCAATATACAACAACACGTGACATTTTGGTCCACTTGGTTGACTATTAACTGTTAGTTACAGAAACAGGAACTAAAAGGGCCTCAGGTTTTGTATCCCATCAAAAAGACTGACCCTCTGAACAGCGCGGCGCTCCCTCAGCGCTGACCCTCCCACAGCGCGGCGCTCCCTCAGCGCTGACCCTCCGACAGCGCGGCGCTCCCTCAGCGCTGACCCTCCCACAGCGCGGCGCTCCCTCAGCGCTGACCCTCCCACAGCGCGGCGCTCCCCCAGCAAAAAAACTCAAAGCAAGTACCATGTGCAGTGAGCCAACTTGGCTACTTAGTCAGTGGATCATTTGCGTGAAGAATTATAAGACAAATAAACTCGTGTTGTTTTGTGGAGTGAAATTCTGATATTAATTTGCTGCAGTGTCTCAGGCCTAATCAATAGCTGTTCCAGTTCCCACCCTGATTCAAAATGTGATGTTGCTGCACATTAAATCGCACACTTACCAAGCCCAGGTCAGCTGCAGAATATAAATCTACCTTTTCTTTTAATGTATATTCAACACCGATTCAATTATTAAACAGCTGTTATTAAGATCAATTTTATTAAGATCAGTTTAGCAGAAATGAGCTGTATTCTGTGTGGGTGGATATGTTTGATTATAAAGTTTGGGCTGGTCATTATTTTCCATTCAGTTTATGAATTTTAAAGGCGGCTGCTGCAAAGTTAGTTACAGATGTAAACAGAACCCCAACTGCTTTGAAAACAGCAACACTTATTTCTCCCAAAAAAAAAATTCCATTTTCCAAAACCAAGTTATGACAGAGCTCTAAAACAGAAAACAGGCTGTGCAATAAGATTCATATACAATACAAGGTCATGTGGGTCTACACTTTGCACTGGTCTCCTTCCCAGGCTTCACCCTGCCCACATTTAAACTCTCACCAAGTCACCTTCTTCTCTTAGTCCTCTCCTTGTGCTCACTAACGTACACCAGCTTTTGGTCAAGGAATAACCAAAATCTACAAATTCCCATCCCTGTTTGAACTCCACCACAGCTGGACCTCCCTCTATCTCTGCAACAGCCTTCACCCTGCCCTCTTAAGCAATGTTTTGGATTGCCTTTTATTCATTCATTCATTTCCGGGATGTAGACATCACCTGGCTGGGCCAGCATTTACTGCCCGTCTCGAAGTAGCCTTTGACACAATGGAGTGTCTTGTCCAGCCATTTCAGAGTCAGCTACATCTGAAATCACATGCAGGTTAGACTTGGTATGGGCACAAAACACATTTAATGAACTAAGTGGGATTTGACAAGGTCATCCTTAAACTTTGAATTCCAGAGTTTTCACACAACTCAAATTCCACCATGCACGGGGTTTGAACCCAGTACATTATTTGGGTCTCTGGATCACTTGTTTAATAATACATCCAGGCCATCGCCTGGGGTCTGACAATCCCTCCTTAACCCTCTCTGACAAAACCTACTACCCTCTTCAATTAAGCCTTTGGTCAGCTGACTATTATTTCGTCATTTGGCTCAGTGTCAAATTGAGTTTGATAATAGCTTTTAGGAAAGACGTTGGGATATTCTATGACTTTAACGGCGCTATACAAATGCAGGTTGATGCTACTGAAGTGAGAAATGCCTAGTGGATATCCTGGCAAATTCTCTGAAAGCAGATTGACCCACGAAAAGAGAGCTCTCTCCAAAAATCCATTCCCATTAACATTACTGACCTTTCTGAAATAAACTCTCACATTGAACTGACTGAAAATTAAATGCCTCTCGCCAAGAACTTTAAACCCTCAGAGATGAAAGGAAAGGAAAGGCTGCATCCGCTCTCTTTCATCTTATTGACCTTAGTCAGGCAAAGAAAGGAGGCAAATATTTAGCTTGGACATTCTAAATCCCAACAATCACAGCACAGGGCACCTTCTGAGTGCAGAGTCATGGACAGACAGCTGAAATACCCCGAGCTTAGGGAAGTTCCTAACATTGCAGCTTGAGGAGTGGTATCACTCAGAGCATGCTGTGGTTCCCAGTGAAAAGCTGAGTTGCTTCTCCTTGTATTTAGGGAAAGTTTTCATTGAATGCACCAACATTTAAAGAGTTTGGAGATTAACATTTTGTTTGGCATCATTTTCTATAAACCACACGATCTGTTCTTGGTGTTGAGTTTTAAAGGAACTCTGTGGAACATTGTCCCAGATTCACTGTTTCAGAGAGTGGGGAACAGAGTGACAGAATCAAACAATGAGACAAAAGGGAAGAAAAAAAAGAGGAAAGAAAACAAAGTTGGAAGAAAATGAAGACAAGATGCAAATTCCCCAACATCTTTTAGAATCTGAAGGCATCGTAACGTGTTTTAATCAGATTCAGACATGTGAAGCTCGGCCATCATTCCCATCACATGGCAAGTGAGTACCACAGTACGGTCTCACAAAAGCACAGGCCAGGTCAACAGTATGTATTGACATTCTTCAAACAGGTTCCTTGATGTTTATCGATATGGGGATCCAGTTTAAGATGTACTTCAAGTGCACAGCAAGACACAAAAGGGAGAAACCCAACTCTGAAGATGAAAATGAAACCACAGTTCTAATGGGTTGCACAAATAACTAAAGGAACCGGCTCACAAATCATTGCATCTGAATCTCCACAGAAAATGGAATTTCACCTGCAGCATGTTTCTTACCAATTACAAGTCCGGTCGATGGCTCATTTATCAACCAACCTAATGAAGTTACACATCAAAATCACAAATGTAACTAAATGTAAGACCTACAACCTTCAGCTACAGGATTGGTTCACTTCTTGACAAATGTAAATGGTTTTTTCACTGTAACATACAGGACTGGCTGTAACCTAAAATAATTAATGACTCAATACTCACCAGTAATCACATTACTGAAGAAAAAATTACATTTAAATTACTCAACAAATGAAACATTTATTATGCCCAACTGAAGTATGAAATGTAAACTTATCCAATATGATCTTGTGCTACTTCAGAATAGCTCTACAGTTTATTAAAAATATATTGGTTGTGAGGAGTAGTGACAATATTGCAGTAAGAATCTCTCAAGCTAAAGGTTAACTGTGTTTAATGAGGTGTGCGCAGGGCGGCTGATCACATTTGGAATGCTCCTTTCAGTCTCCCTCTGAATATTTACACACAGGGAGATCTCAAACACAATGTGTCGCTAACTCTCAGCAGCTCGCACAGCGCTTCCTCAGACACTGGATTCAAATCATACCCCAGCCACTTACTCACAAATCCAGAGTAATACAGGGAGCGCCGCACCGCCGGAGGCTCAGTGCTGAGGGAGCGCCGCACCGCCGGAGGCTCAGTGCTGAGGGAGCGCCGCACCGCCGGAGGCTCAGTGCTGAGGGAGCGCCGCACCGCCGGAGGCTCAGTGCTGAGGGAGCGCCGCACCGTCAGAGGGCTAGTGCCGAGGGAACGCTATAGGGAGGGTGCTCCCATCCCTCAGGTGTGACAAGAAACCAAGAACCTGTCTGCTCTCTCAACTGGAGGGAAACATCGCAGGACATGACTGTGAAGCAGAGCAGAGCAGAGCAGTTCTTCACAGTCTTTCCTCTCAAGCAGCATCATTAAAGACAGATTATTTGGTCATTTTAACGTTGCTGGTCATATGGTCTGCCAATGTTAACTGTGTATCCTACAAGTGACTTCCACTTTCCATTGGCAATACTTGCTGCACTAACAAAACCCCTCAGCTGTTCACATCTAATTCCACTATTGAACCCATTTCTTTCCAATTATCCATTTGCATTTTCTTCTAAATCTACATGTCCTGTAAAGATATTAAAAAAAAGGACCAATTGTGACTGACTCCTGGAGACGATCCTCCCACCACAGATACAACATTCCATTAGGCAGGATGATTTCATCAGTTTAACACAAGGAAGTCCATCATAATCATCTCAGCAGGTATGGTAGAATCTGTCATTGTTCAATCACCAAACTTGAAAAGTTATCTCTGCTTTCTCCCCAAAGATGTCGCCAGACCTGTTGAGTTCCACCAGTAATTTATGTTTTTGGTTCAGGTCTCCAGCATCCACAGTTCTTTGTCTTATTTATGTTTGTTAGAACAACAACAAAGAACAAAGAAAATTACAGCACAGGAACAGACCCCTCGGCCCTCCAAGCCTGTACCGACATGCTGTCTGTCACAACTAAAACCCGCTACCCTCCGGGGACCGTATCCCTCTATTCCCATCTATTCGTGTATTTGTCAAGACGCCCTTTAACAGGCACTACAGTATCTGCTTCCACTACCTGCCCCGGCAGCAGGTTCCAGGCACCCACCACCCTCTGTGTAAAAAAACTTGCCTCAAAATTCACCTTTGAACCTTGCCTCTCGCACCCTAAACCCATGGCCCATGGTAACTGACCCTTCCACCCTGGGAAAAAGCTTCTGACTGTCCGCTTTGTCCATGCCCTTCATTACCTTGTAGACCTCTATCAGGTCCCCTCAACTTCTGTCGTTCCAGTGAGAACAACCCAAGTTTCTCCAACCTCTCCTCATAGCTAATGCCTACTACACCAGGCAACATCCTGGTAAATTCTTTCCGTACCCTCTCCAAAGCCACCACATCCTTCTGGTAGTGTTGTAATTTAGTTATTTGTTGGATTTTATTGCTTTGTGTTGGAGCTGCTGTCTAAATCATTCTGCACATTGTGTGGCAGTGGGTTACTCTGTATGAAGCAGATGTAGGTGTACAGGTCATATCGATGTTCATCATTACTTGCACAGGCCAGTCCCCTTCAGTCTCTCTTTCTCTGTGTCAGGTATCGACATTTTCAGGATTCTGCCTACACTGATAAGTGTTCATGTTTTTCTAAATTAAATCGAGCATACTGAACACAAACACATGATAGCCTCAAAGACAGACAACAGATCAGGCTGTGGGAATAATAAGGAAATTCAAATCAGCAACGGCCCAGGACATGTTGCAACAACAACTTGAAATTAGACAGCACCTTTAATTAGGTAAAAATCTCCAAGATGCCTCACAGATGCATGATGAAACAAAATTTGATACCAACCCACAGAAAAGTTGGTCAGATTTGGGTCACACGCGACCAAAGCAGGTATGTTTTGAAAGACAAAATTCAGAGGGGTTGACAGGGCAGGTGGGGAGAGGGTATTTCCTCTTGTGGGAGAGTCTGGGACCATGTGGTATAATCTCAGAATAGAATAGAATAGAATCCCTACAGTGTGGAAACAGGCCCTTTGGTCCAACAAGTCCACATCAACTCTCACAGCATCCCTCCCAGACCTATCCCCCATAACCCACCTAATCTACACCTATCCCTGAACACTACAGGAAATTTAGCATGGCCAGTCCACCCTAGCTTGCACATCTTTGGACTGTGGGAGGAAACCAGAGCACCCAGAGGAAACCCACGCAGACACAAGGAGAATATGCAACCTCCACACAGATAGTCACGCAAGGGTTGAATCAAATCTAGGTCCCTGGCACTGTGAGGCAGCAGTGCTAACCACTGAGCCACTGTACCGCCCCAAAATAAGGGGTACCTCAGTCAGAGACAGAAACACGTTGCCAAATGATGTGGTTCACTGTGTCAAAGGCTGTACAGGAGGCAAAGTTACAGAGCATGTTCCCTGTAAATTTTATAACAGCCATTTTAGGATTGTGACAGGGCAGAAATCTGATTGCAGGAAGTCAAATCTAATAGCTTTGGGCAAATGATCACACATTTATGAATATTTTACAAAGTTTGGATGGGGTGGAGACAGGGAGAGCGTTCTTCTTGTGGAAAGGAGTATAACTAGAGGGCATCAATATAACAGAGTCAGAAATCCAGTCAGAAACTTTGACACCTAGAGCCTGGTGAGAACGCGGAACTTACTCCCATGAGGAGTGATCCAGTGCATTGTATTACTGCAATTAAGGGAAGCAAGGGCAGCCCTGAGGGAAACTAGTGCCATAGAAATGGGCCGAATGGCCTGGTGCTGTGCTGACTATCCAATAGAATCCCTTGTACAGGAGGGGAGAACACTGTCAAAACCTCTGAATTGTTTGGGGAGTTTGCAAATACAACAAAGGGCATCAATAAGCACTCTGGTTGCCAACAGTAATCTGTTTTAGTATTGGTGAGAATGCAGGGACTAAACTGCTCAATCTGATTACTGAATATTCACTGGCCCCAGTGTCTATATCACTGGATTCCCTCTCTCCCCCCAGGTCACATAACATTATGATGATCATGTTCTGGCCCTCCAACAAAACACCTCAAAAATAAAACATTTACTTTAGGAGCAGTTTTGTTTCAATGTTTTGTTTTAAATTGAATTCTCAAAGAAATTACACTTTCATACATTTTTCATGACATCATTATACATTTTCATTACAGCTGCGGGTCATGACAAAGTATTTCCATGCGTTGTTTTTAATTCTCTCCTGCTAGTTTTGACAGATTCAACAAGAGTTCTGTCACTTTCTCTCTCCTGCATGTACATCAAATGGCTCTGCAGCCTGGCAACCCCAGTTCGATATTAACCCAGAAGTCATAATTTACAAATTACTCTTCAAAATTCAGCTTTTTTCATCAGAATAAAATAATTTGAAGAAAGTACAACTCGTATCCTCACAGAAACTTGCTGCAGCCCCTTCATAGAGGCATCATCACAAACGAACTGATTGTACATACAAATATCCTAGAAAGGAGGAAAGATTCTCAAAGAGGAATAAACCAAACACGGCTAACCAAGGAAGTTAAGGACAGTATAAAGTTCTCATTATGTTGCCCCTCATGGGAAAGTCTAGGATCAGAGGTCATGGTCTGAGTAAAGGGGCTCTAATTTAAGACTGAGATGAGGAGGGATTTCTTTGTGCAGAGGTTTTAGAGTCTTTGTAACTCTTTGCCACAAAGAGCTGTGTGCGGCAGAGTCCTCGTGGATATTTAAAGCTGAGATAGATTCTTGATCAGTCAGGGAGTGAAGGATAATGGGGAAAGGGCAGGAACGTGGAGGTAAGGATCAGTCATGATCCCATTGAATGGCAAAGCAGGCTTCAGGGGCTGAATGGCCTATTCCCATACTTATTTCTTATGGTTTTAGGATTGGCTCCAACTGAGTCCAAAAGCAAAGGGAGAGAGACAATGCCTTCAGAAGGAAACTCCAGAGTATGGGATCTAAATGTCAGACGCACAGTTCCAATGGAAAAGCTCAGTAATTGGACACAGGGAGATTTCCCTAGCCATTCTTCAAAACATTGTCATGGGATCTTTTATGTTTACCCAGCAGGACAAGTGTGGGTTGGCTTAACATTCAATTCAGCATAACTACACTTCTGACGGTGCAGCACTCCCTCAACACTACACTGGGAGCGTCAGCCTGGACTTTGAGCTCTAGGCCTGGACTGGGACTGGAAGCACATCATCTGACAAGAAACAAGAGCTGGACAGTGAGATTGTACAAAGTTGCAACATCTCATTAAGGACAATTAGGGATGGCCAATAAATCTGTCTGAGCCATCACCACTTCACTCCCAGGAAAGAATAATTAAATAGTTGGTGTTGCCATGAGACAGTGACAGGAGAGTGAAATGAAGAGGGTGGGGCTAAAGGCAGTGGTTTTCATCTTTCCAATGTTGAAGTGAAGGACACCGAATCACACAGGACAGGGAGTTCGACACACTGGTGATAATAAAGAGGCAGTGGAGGCGACCTGGAGTCAAGGATGGTTATTGTATACGGTGATCTGATCTAATTCAACAATAAAACATTTCAATCATTTGATAATTTGAACAAAGCAACTCTAAATTTAACATAATATTTTTTAAAAAAAAATTTAAATGAATAACCTCCAATTGTGGACATTTTGCTGACCTGAATGAAGAACTCACTTTGTAAACTAGGCAAGATACAGAGACAGGTACAGGCCATTCAGCCCTTCATACTTATTTCCCCATTCTGTGGTACAGACTGTGGTCAATGTCGGGATTCCGAGTACCTACCATGCCTATGTAGCCCATAGGAATATCAGACAGCAAAAAAAACTGTTTTAAAATTATTCAAACACCACCAGCTTCTGCCTTTTGTGAGAGTGATTTCTAAACTTTGACCATGCCTTGTGTGAAGATGGTTTTCTCAACTTGCCCACTGTACAATTTGCCTCTGATGTGAAGGTTACATCCCCGTGGCCGAGACTCCTTGACAACTAGGAAAAAAAACTTCACAATCCCTTAGAAAATCCTAAAAACCACATAGTACAGAAGCAGGAGGCCATTCAGCCCATTGAGTCTACTCCAACGTTCACAATGAGACCATGGCTAACATGATAATCTTCAGCTCTACTTTCCTGCCTTTTCCCCATAAGCCTTGACTTCCTTCCTGATTAAAAATCTGTCTCAGCCTTGAATATACTTAATGACCCAGCCTCAACAGCCCTCTGCGGTAAAGATTTCTGCAGATTCAATACCCTCAGAGAAGAAATTCCTCCTTATCTCCATCTTAAATGGATAACCCCTTACTCTGACATTAACCCTCTGGCCCTGAACTAAACAAACTTTTTACATCTGCTCTGTCTAGTGGGCCTGTGAATCTTGTATGTTCCGATAAGGACATCTCTTATTCACCTCTCAACGTGTACTAGCCCAATCTACTCAACCTCTCCTCTTTAAACAGGCCCTCGTACCTGGAATCAGCCAAGTGAACCTTCTCTGGACTATAATATTCAATTAAATCACTGCTTTATCTTTTCGGTGTCAACAATGATGAACTTAGTGTAAATTCTCCTGATGGTCAAATGCTTTGCCCCACTAACCCTCTGGTGGAGCTGCCTGTAAAATGGATCTCAAGCCACATGGTGATGTTTGAAAGAGACACAAATTCACTACTTCACAACTTGTTTACAGAATGCATCACTTCATCTCTCTGGCTCCTTGCTCCTGACCACTAACTAGCCTAGTGTCTAAGCAGACATATTCCTAAGACTCTTTTCAATAGTCAAATAAACCGTTTAAAAACATTAAGAACTAGCCCTTAAAGAGACACTGTATTAAAACCAAATAACTTAACTTTAGATTGGGGAGAGAGAACGCAATCCAGCCCCTGCTGTGCCCAATAGTTGCAGCTGGCCTTCAGTGAACAGGGAGATCTCACATATACGCAGCCATCCCTGGAAAGGCTATGTGTAAGAGGAGTGGACAGTGAGGACACTACTGGACCTGTTGGTGATCACCCTGACCATACTTGGGGGCCACTGTGACTGCCCACTGCTAAGCGGTTTGGAATGCTGTGGCACACCTGAGTGTCCATCATACTGAGGTGGAACTTAAACTGGGTCTTCTGGCACAGAGATAGGGATATAAAGACCCTTATGTGCTTTCAGGACCCATTTTTCCCGAATCAACCTGTTCAGAGATGTTATTACTCACCTCTGGAGCATTGTGGGACTTGAAGCTGTGCCTCCAGGTCTAGGGGCAAGGACACTACCACTGCAACAAAAGACCCTTGTATGGTTTCAAGAAACTGTCAATCAATACTCTCTAGCTGTTTACCCCTAAGCCTAATTACATTCGACAGATCATTCCAGGGCTCTCGAGACAAACTGGCAGAATCCCTACCACTGGACCAGGAGGCCTGGATTTAAGTCCCACCTGCTCCAGAGGTGTGAGACAACATCACTGAACGGATTGATCAGGAAATATCTTGATAGATCATTGACACTGCTTAGTTCTCCTTCCCACTGTACTGGCCCTGAACAGCTGTACTCAAAGAGCTGTGAACATCGATGCTGTTTCAGGGTGAGCAGCAGACAGAACAATATTCAACTATGAAGATCTGGATGTACAGAATGTGGAAACGCCGTCCTTACCTATAGAAGTACGAGCAGCCTCTGACAGTGTTGTGAGTGAAATGTTCCTGAGACTTCTCATTTCCAAAGTCTTCTAGTGGGTCTGACCACAATAGATCACACATGGGCCCATAAGCTGGGGGTTCTTTGAATCTATCTAACTACAAGGGGAAAAAAAATTCAAACCATCAATGTTGAGAATAGTCAGGTTTGACAGCAACTGTTAGAGGCCATTTTGTAAACACACAACAATTTTTAAAAATCTTTTGTAAGAATTGACAAGACAGTGAACTTAGTGTCTTGCAGCATGATTCCACGCTCCCAGCAGTCTCTCACTTACAGGGGTGAATCAATGTCACAGCAACAGAGATTCAATGTACTGAACAGAAAGCACAGCCTTTGAGTAATTTCTTCCCGAGATCGAGTTTAATGAAATTCCACATAACAGACCCTGCCCTTACACTGAAACACATCAATAGTACACAGCGTGTATGTCTGTGCCCAGCACTCACTACAGAAAAGTCATTGCAAATTTTAAATCGAGGCAAGAAAGTCCCCCATTAACTCTTTCTATTAGCACTGCTTGCACAGAATCCTAGTCACTACATAGATTAATTGAAATGTATTAAATCATGATACATCGCGGATCTAGGGAGGATCTTGGAAATTGATGAAAGAGCAAGATGCACATTGCACTCTTCAGGACAGCCATGCAAGAAAACCAAATTTCAAAGGGACCAACAACTTATAAAGCATGAAGAAAGGATGCCGATTAGTTGAGGCGTAGCCATGGGACTTCAGCCATAACCAGGTGCTAAACAAGAAACCAGGCGACACTGTGGCTCAGTGGTTAGCACTGCTGCCTCACAGTGCCAAGGAACCGGGTTCATTTCCACCCTCGGGCGACTGTCTGTGTGGAGTTTGCACATTCTCCCCGTGTCTGCGTGGGTTTCCTCCAGGTGTTCTGGTTTCCTCCCACAGCCTAAAGATGTGCAGGCTAGGTGGATTGGCCGTGCTAAATTGCCCGTATTGTTTAGGGATGAGTAGGTTAGGTGCGTTAGCCATGGGAAATATAGGGTTACAGGGATAGGGTAGGCGGGTTAGCCATCGGTAGCTGTGCCTTCAGTTGCCTGGCTGTGATCTCTGGATTCCCTTCCTACACCTCCCCTCTGCTGCCTCCTCCCTGAGGAGGCTCATTAAAATTCATCACTTTGGACCTAACAGCTGCTTACATGGACAATCCTCCCATGAAACAATCGTGTTAAAAACACTAAATAAATCCAAGTTTTTATTAAAGACGAGGCAAAAATGAGCATTGTGATCCAATCCAGGGCAGCTATCCATTCCCACACAAACTGCCGATTCCCTTCCCGGCAAAAACAAAACCAGCAACAAACAATATTAAATCACTTCTGATGAAAGGTCATTGTCCAGCAAATGTAAACACTTTCTCTCAAGTTTTCACACCTTAAGGTTGTGCTGATTATCGAATCCCACTGCATGAATGATTAATTGATTTATTGCCATGTGTACCAGAGCACAGTGAAAAGCTTTGTTTACTAACAGTACAGGCAGATCATAGTAAGCAAAGGACATGCAGATCAAAGGTTGTAAATAAACAACTTAGAGGCATACAGGTTACGTTGCACAGGGCATGCGCTTGGCAAGATCAGCATTATTTAAGGCTAGAGTGTCCATTCAACAGTCGGATAGTGGCTAGGAAGAAGCCGCTCCTGAACCTGCCTGTGTGTGTGTTTAGGTTTCTGTATCTTCTGCCTGAATGGAGGAGGTTGTAGGAGATCATTACTGGGGTGCAATGAGTCTTTGATGATGTTGACAGCCCTTCTGCAGCAGTGAGCCATGTAAATGGAGTCCATGGATGGAAGGTTGGTTTCTGTGATGGTCTGGGCTGTGTACCACCTTCTATAGTTTCTTACGGTCCTGGGCAGAGCAGTTGCCATACCAGGCTGCTGTGCACCCGGACAGTGTGCTTTCAGTGGTGTATCTGCAGAAGTCGGTGAGGGACCTTATGGACATGTCAAATTTCCTGAGCTGCCTGAGGGAGAGGCGACGTTGTTGTGCCTTTTTGACTGTTGCGTCTCCGTGAGAAGTCCAGAACAGGTCGTCAGTTATCGTCACTCTGAGGAACCTGACGCTCTTTACCCTCTCAATCCCAGTTCCGTTAATGTCGATGGGGGCACGTTCTCCTCCTTTCTTTCTGAAGTCAATGATCAGTCCTTTAGTTTTGCCGACACTGAGAGACAGATTATTTTCATTGCACCATGTCACTAAGCCCTCTATCTCCCTTCTGTAGTTTGACCCGTCGTTAGATATCTGTCCCACAATGGCGGTGTTGTCAGCGAACTTGTAAATGGCATTCATTCAGAATTTGGCAACACAGTCATGGGTGTACAGGGAGTACAGTAGGGGGCTGAGGGCGCATCCTTGGGAGGTGGGGGGCACTGGAGGCACTCACATGTTGAGTGTTATTGTGGAGGAGGTGCAGTTACCTGTTCTCACTGCGGCCTATGGGTCAGAAAGCTGAGGATCCAGTTGCAGAGGGTGGAGCCGAGACCAAAGTGTCTCAGTTCTGAGATCAGTCTGGAGGGGATAATGATGTTGAAGGTGGAGCTGTAGTCTGACGTAGGTGTCTTTGTTGTCCAGATGTTCCAGGGCTAGAGATATGGCATCCTCTGTGGATCTGTTATGTCGGTAGTCAAATTGTAGGAAATTGAGGCAGGTTGGGAGACTGGAATTGATGTGGGCCACGATCAGCCTCTCAAAGCACTTCATGGCTATTGAGGTCAGAGCCACTAAGTTACTTTACCAGTCATACCACTAGTCTAAATATTTGTAATCAATCATTAAAATTCCTTTGTAATGGAATCCAAAATAAAAGACTTCCACAGTTTTCTTCAATAAACTCAAAATAATCTGTTTATTAGAAAATAACTCACTCTTAAAACCAAGTGACAAATACTGAACAACTGAAAAGTAATCCATAGTTAGTACATTGTCTCCGCACACCCACAGACACAACAGATTCTGTAGAGGTGACTGCATTTTAGTAAGACACTAAAGAACACCACTGGTGCCAAGGGACTGAAATTAATCAACAGAATTTGGTGAATCCTCATGGTCCACTAGGGTTCAGTGACAAAATCAAATTGCAACAGCCGTAGACTGATGGAAGATCGACTGTTCAGACTAAAACCAAGCTTGTTCTGAGTCTTGGAGAATGGCTACAGTTCAGCTCCTCAAGAGTCTATAAAGTAGTCAGGAATATTAATATCTGGAAACTTATCATGTTCTCCGAAATATCAGCTGAAAGAAGAAGAGGCCCTGGGATTTTCTTCCTTCTGATAAATGTGAGTTCTGTTTTTACAGATTAAGTCTGTGAGGTGTTGTCTTTTGGATTAGTGGTTACAACTAGATCCCATTAACATTTAAAGAGGAACAGGGAGTTCTGTTCATTGTCCATCAGCCAGTATCATTAAAACCAGATCTGATTATCTTTTATTCTTTCATAGGATATGGGCGTTGCTGGCGGGGCAGCATTTATCGCCTTTTTGTTTTAAGAAAGTGTTGGTGTAGGTAGACCCACAATTCCCTTAGGAAGGGAATTCCAGGATTTTGACCCAGCGACACCGAAGGAACGGCGATATATTTCCAAGTCAGGATGGTGAGTGGCTTGGAGGTGGTGTTCCCATGTATCTGCTGCCCTTGTCCTTCTAGATGCAAGTGGTCGTAGGTTTGGAAGGTGCTGTCTGAGGATCTTTGGTGAATTTCTGCAGTGCATCTTGTAGATAGTACACACTGCTGTTACTGAGCGTCGGTGGTGGAGGGAGTGGATGTTTGTGGATGTGGTGCCAATCAAGCGGCTGCTTTGACCTGGATGGTATCAAACTTCTTGAGTGCTGTTTGGGCTGCACCCATCCAGGCAAGTGGGGAGTATTCCATCGCACTCCTGACTTGTGCCTTGTAGATGGTGGACAGGCTTTGGGGAGTCGGGTGCGAGTTACTCGTCACAGGATTCCTAGCTTCTGACCTGCTCTTGGAGCCACTGTATCACTTGGTTGTTTGTGGGATCTTGCTGAGTACATACTGGCAGCTGCACTTTTTTTATTCATGTGTGGGATGTGGGCGTCGCTGGCTGGCCAGCATTTCTTGTCCATCCCTAGTTGCCCTTGAGAAGGTGGTGGTGAGCTGCCTTCTTGAACCGCTGCAGTCCATGTGCTGTGGGTAGACCCACAATGTCATTAGGGAGGGAATTCCAGGATTTTGATCCAGTGACACTGAAGGAACGGTGATATATTTCCAAGTCAGGATGGTGAGTGGCTTGAAGGTGAATTTGCAGGGGGTGGTGTCCCCATGTATCTGCTGCCCTTGTCCTTCTAGATGGAAGTGGTCGTGGGTTTGGAAGGTGCTGTCTGAGGATCTGCATTTTATTACATTACAACGGGGACTAAGTGTTTCACCCTGTGAGGTACTTTGGGCTGTCCTCGAGGGTTGTGATAGGCACTATATAAATTCAAGTTGTTCTTTCTAACACTGAAGCAGCTCTCAGTAACATTAAAAGCTGAAGTGCTTCAGCAATTGGCAACAAACCAAATGTTGTGGGTTGGCCTTTTCGATTAGAAAGGGGAGAATGGACCACGGTGATGACTCTAATTGCAGCCAACACAACTTGACCCCAATGACAGCGATCATTCCTGAGAGCTGAGGTGGTGCCAATCAATCATCAGGACTGAGACATGAGCTAACTGTCAGCCCACTGAGCCAGTTACAGACAGAATTAAACCCCCATAGGAACAGGGACCCTTGTGATAGGATAGTTCTATCCAGAGGCTCAGAAAAATGATCCGGTCATTATCTTACTGATATTTGACGGATTCAGCTATGTGCAAACTGGTTGCTGCATCCTCTACATTATGAGTGAAAACATTTCAAAAAAGCTTCATTGCCTCTCAAACACTTTGGGAAATACTGAGGTTAGGAAAAAAGTTACAGGAAAAAAGGTTCATGATTTACTTCACTTTGATAGTGGGCAGGCGAGCTATTAAAATCAAATTACAGGTCATGGCAGATTCCGTCTGTGTCTCAACTTTACCTTTAAGTCAGTGTAAAAGTTATGACCTTCCAAACCCCCTACCACTTCCATCTGGAAGGACAAAGGCAGCAGATACATGGGGACACCACCCCCTGCAAGTTCCCCTCCAAGCCACTCCCCATCCTGACTTGGAAATATATCACCATTCCTTCAGTATCACTGGATCACAATCCTGGAATTCCCTCCCTAAGGGCATTGTGGGTCAACCTACAGCACATGGACTGCAGTGGTTAAGGAGGCAGCTCACCCCCACCTTCTCAAGGGGCAATCAGGGACGGGAGATATATGCTGAGCCAGTCAGTGACACCCACTTAAACTTTTGCCTTGTCAACATCGCTCCATTTCCCAGAGGAATACAGGATTGTACAGTGATCTTCCATAAACTCTCCAAAACAAAGAACCCTTTTTGTGTGGGTGAATGTTTCCCCCTGAATGACCTGGCTCAATCATTAACATTTAGCCCTTGTACTGGACAGCCCACCCCACTAATGGAAATTGTTCTCCCTCTCCACCTGGTGTGAGCAACGCACAACTGAGTTGGGATCCATTTGCCATGGACGAGCTCCAGGTTCTCTCACAGAGAGCTTGATGCTTAGACTTTTCACAATTTTATCTGAATCAAATGCTCACTTTCTGTCTACTCCATAATGAGTAAGATCAGCTCCGATGTTCAATGATAGATATTGGTTCTTTAACCCATTTAAAAGGCGCTCAAACGCTTTCAGACACGTGCTAAACTTTTAAAGGAAACAGCCCAATCCAAACCTCCTTCATCGTTTCTGAGCGCTCCTCACTGACCAGTTTTCCAGTTATAGGGAACGTTATAAGGGGGTTTACAGGAGCAGGTCATGAGCAAAACAACAATCTCCACAGGAACATGCTGTGCCTTAACCCTTCTACCAAGAATGTCTGCTACTTATAATCAGAATTCACAATCATTTCAGGTGAGGTAAGTATTTTAAATAGGAGTTAAATATGGTTTAAAAAAAGGGCAGGGGAACTGGCGGCTTTATAAAGTCTCACACACACGTGTTTGCACGTGCACACTCCAAATAAAAATGCCTAATTAATTTTGTTCCTGTCCAATTCTGAATGTTTAGGATAAGATTAAAGCAAGTACATTGTATCTTTTATTAAACTGAACAACAGGACATTAAATAAGCTTCTGTTTATTCAGTCTACCTCCAAGAGTCAACAGGGTTTTTAATGTGTTACTTCAAAGAAACATCTATGGTAAGTCACCGACATGGTTAACTTAGCTGCACACACTTAATAATTCATATGCTGTGTTGCATTAAAGAGCTTCAATAAGTCTTAAAGTAAAGCAAACTCATAAATATTGATAGTTTTGCAGATTCTAAGTCTGACAAAGAATTGTTACTAACCAGTAAATGAGAAAATAAGATGAACAGGCACAGAAACAAAATCATCCATTTCTGTTACTTTGAGAAGCTCACAAAAATGAAGCTGGGATGGGGAAATAGGCAAGGAGCTCCTTGAGATATCCGCAGGGACCAACAAATACTACCTTTCGACTTGACAGATCTTGCATAGCTCCTTATAAAACAAACAATTGCCAACATTACTGACTGCAAACATTTGTTTCAAAGTTTTGTTTTGACTTGGCAGTTACACTTCCAGTAAATGTGACAATCAAAAAGCTTCAAGTTCTCCCTCTACTGCTCTCAGTCTTTTAAGACAAATGCACGCAGACTACACTTGTTCAGGAAGGAGTCCTACCACCACCATCTCCAGGGAAATTAGGGCTGGACAGCAAATGCTGAGACACCTTCATTGTGTGGATGAATTTTTAAAACATCACATCTAATTTTTTGCTTTATATTTTGTTTTTTTTTAATCCTCATCTTTTTCACTCCTCTTCCTTTGCCCTCTCTTTCTCTCCAATATACACTCTCAGAGATTCCTGCAATCATCAGGCTATTCGAGCAATTCTAACTTGTACCCAATCCCCGGTGCTTTGCTTTTTAAAAAAAAATCTTTGACGCTTCTACATGTTGGTGTCGTCCTATATGGGAGACTGCTTTTGGCTTTTCTTTCGGTGTCATCCCAGGTATGCAGTAAACTCTAACTGCCTCCTTCATCCAAACCCTCCGACCTAATGCTTAAAACAAAACGTGATTTACTTTTTAAGTTGGGCTCCTGACCCAATTTGAAAGCAACCCACATCAACTTGTGCGTTTATCCCGCTGCTGAGGGAAGTAACTAGACTTTGATCACTGACACCTCTTCATTGCTTATCTACAAACTGGGATACCACACGAGCATCACAAACACAAACCCACATCCTACCGAGGTACTGACGCACAGCAAACATGTGGCACAGTTGGGGAAAAGGTAGCTGTATTTCACACCAAGCATGGCCTGGGTTTCTGATTTTTGGCAGTTTAATTATTTGTGAAAGCAGCTCTCTCAAAACTTCTCTCTGGCTCACCCACTTTTTTCCTAATCTCTGTGACCTCCCTTTTAGTCACCCCTCCTAGTTTCATTTCCTTTGGTTGGGTGTCAAATTTGGTCTGATTGTAATGTGAGAGATACCGGCCTGAGTTAAATGTGCCAAACAGACACAAACGTGCCTTGTGGGGTCGCTGACTCAAGTCAAATATTCCTGTCTTGTAAACTCGCCCATAACCTCCTGAAACTCTGGGCGTCATTTTTGGTGTTTTTTAACCAAATGCTGGGGAAAGAGTACGTGAGGTGATGACAAACAGTCTATGCTCGCTGATGAGATACTCAACAATCTCATTCAGAGTGGAGGGGTGAGTGAAGGAGAGGGTTCCTTTCACAACCCTCAACACTGGCACACTGGGTACCAGGCGATGCCAAACAATCAGGGCCAGAATAGCACTACTCACTGGTCAAGTCCAAGTCCAAATCCTCAGTAGGGCATACAGAGCGAGAAGCTCAATACATTGCTGTCCTTGTCTTCTGAGGGGCGGGGTCCACGGGAAGAGGGGTGTTGGAGGGGGTTGAGTCAAGTTCAGAAAGACAGCTTTCAGATGCCATATTCTGTCTACCATCCACATCTCTGATCGCCCCCCGATTGGAAGCCCCTCCCAACCTAACAGAGAGAAACAAGTACTGGTCCCACCATTGCAACCATTGTCTAACTAAGTTCAGGTTGGGAACTAAATCCTTCCCAAGGTTCATCACTCAGTTATTTAATAATCTATCCTGCTGCAATCAATCTGACATCTGTCATCCCTCAATCCAAAGATGACATCTCCTCCCAGTTGCCAGTATCTGCCCTGGATCTTCATGTAACTGAAGCGGCTGATTCTCAACCCTCAGGATTAGGGGCACACAGGACATCCCCAGGGTAAAGGGATCTCTTCCTTCACTCTGTCTCATCATTAAGGCACCGAGCCTCTCAGCACAAGGGAGCTCGATGTGCCATTTTGGTTAACATTGATGCTGCTGTGTTTCAAGGAAGGTTTCAGAGAGTCCTAAGCAATGTTTTCTTTCTCTATCCTAGAACACTGGCTTTTGAGGGACAGTAGACACAACCTGGGGTTGAGGGCCCTGCACAGCTTCTGATCACGGAGTCTTGTCCATCACAGCAGGTCCATTGGCAGTTTTGCCTGAATGTTTGCGCAGCTTGCTTCAAGGAGGATGCTAGCATCTGTTCAAAGATCCTCCCACTGAATCCACAGAACACAGTAGAGACATCGGAGCTGCTGACAGACTTTCTCTTGCGCTCGTATGTGTTGTTTAAACATTAGCAATACACTGTTGCTGCGGTACAGGAAGAGGGTGATGACAAGTGCCCTGTACACTCAATTCCCAAAGTGTCTGAGGTTCCCATGAAGGACTCTCCTTCCTAGTCTCTGCTGGCCCAGTGATCCTCAGGTTAAACTCACCACCAGTCATCCCTCTCTTTCTTCTGTGCGAACAATCCCATGGTCTGGTAAGACTACAGTGACTTACCTTTACACCAGGTCATGTGAAAGTCTGTGTCATCACCGCTGCAGTACGTAAAAGGCTGAGCTGGTGCAGGTGGTTCTCGGGCCAACTCCTCATCTGTATCGCCTTTTGACAAAGGAGGCTTCTGAGGTTCAGGAGGTGCCTGACATGTTCCAGAGCCTCTCCTCCAGTGTATGAGGGAGGTGGAATGATTAACTGGCCAGAGGGCAGTCCATAGGAATTCTCTCTTGGCAATGCCTGTAGGGAGCTCCAAGTTATAACACAAGGAGATCAAAGGCAAACTCCCTTCACTTCCCCAGGAGCAACCTTAGTTCTCAGCATCACTTTTGTGGAACACTAACCTCACAGCTGTGGCTCAACCAACAGTATGCACGCTCAGATTCAGAGTCAGGACATTATGGGTTCAAGTCCCACTCCAGACGTTGAGCACAATATCCAGGTGGACACTCCTGGCACTGAGCTAAGGGACTGCCGCAGTGGTGAAGGTACTATCTTTCAGGTAAGGCAAATAAACATAGGCTCATCAATCAGTTAGATGCCAAAGAACCAACAGCGACTGTATGGTCAACAGTTATCCTTCAATCAAATTTGCAAAGCAGATTATTTGGTCATAATCGCAGGGCAGCTTGTGGGAGCTTGCTGAGTACATGCTGGAAGCTGCATTTATTATATTACAACAGGAACTAACGTTTCACTGGCTTTGGGCTGTCCTCGGGGGTTGTGATAGGCACTATATAAATTCAAGTTGTTCTTTCTAACACTGAAGCAGCTCTCAGTAACATTAAAAGCTGAAGCACTTCAGCAATTGGCAACAAACCAAATGTTGTGGGTTGGCCTTTTCGATTAGAAAGGGGAGAATGGACCACGATGATGACGACTCTAATTGCAGCCAACACAACTTGACCCCAATGACAGCGATCATTCCTGAGAGCTGAGGTGGTGCCAGTCAATCATCAGGACTGAGACATGAGCTAACTGTCAGCCCACTGAGCCAGTTACAGACAGAATTAAACCCCCATAGGAACATAGTGGTAGGACCGTTCAAAGTTCAGAAGTTCCGAGTACCTGCAGGCTCTGTCTTCAGAAGGAGCTGGATCAAACTGTGAATACTTATTACTGAACTCCCTGTATAGCTGCTACATGAATCTTGAACAGCTCTGCTTTAGTGGTTTCAGCTTGTTAAAGATGTGCAGCAGCCAGTTCAAGGAAGTTAAAATGATGAAATCAAAAATAAGTAACTGAACTGACAAAACTAATATGGCAGTTAGGGTTACACTTACTTTTTTAATATCATCTAAGGTGTTAACCTCAGGAGACAGACCACCATGAACGCACAGGAACTGCTGATTCATCAGCGCCGCCAAAGGGAGGCAGTCAAAAGCATCCATGCATGCATCATATACCCGTTCTGAATATTTTATTTTGCCTATTGGACAGACAGATATCACATTAAGAGTTCATGTATTAAGATCAAAACCACAAATGCATCAAGATAAAACATCATCAACTCTAACAGAATTGAAGTAGATTAGAGAGGCATGTTCTGTTCATCCTTCACAGGACTGACACACACTCAGCTTAAAACCTTTACCTTGCTTCTAAAAATGGCTTTTGTCCAAATGACCAGTCATAACATTGTACTTCAGGTTTTAAGCAAACACTGGGGGACAGTTAGCTCAGTTGGCTGGACAGCTGGTTTGTAATGCAGAGTGACTCCCACTTCCCACACTGGCTGAGATGACCACTCTCCTTCTCAACCTCTCCCGTCACCTGAGGCACGGTGACCCTCAGGTTAGACCACCCTTAGTCATCTCTCTCTAATGAGACAGCAGCCCTACAGTCCAGTCAGTCTCTGGCAACTCGACTTTAACCAAACATCCCAAATGATGGGGATCAACCAGCCTGGGGAGAAAGCAGGAGCTGGGGATTGAGTTGGATGATCAACTATACTTATAATGAATGGGCTGAATGGTCTGTTCCTATTTTCTATGTTACGATGGGTACTATCACGTTTGCTTCAAAGGGCAAACATTCCAACCAGTGCTGCACTGTGTAGACTGACTGTCTGCTCATTGAGTCAGGGATTGTTTGCCAATGCCTTCCGTTCTCCTGACACATGGGAAGGTGACGGCTCCGAAAAGCACACTTCAGCCTTCGTGCTGTTGGTGTTCATCTGAACCAGATACGCAATGTCCAGCCAAATGAACTCATCACACCTCAAATCCCCAATAAAGACCAGATCACTGTCAATAGCTCTTCGCTTCATATTCAAGAAGGATACAGAGCCACTGGAGAAAATGCACAAAAAGATTTACAATGATGGTACCAGAAAAAAAGGATCCTAATTTTGATGGGAGAATAAACAGGCTGGGACTCTTACTGCTAAGCTAAGAACAGGTTAAAGCATCTGATAGTGGTTTTTAAAGTTATGAAGGGGTTTATTACGGCAGACACAAAGATTAGGATTCCTCTTGAAAGGAGTTCAAAACAAGGGGCCATTGAATAAGGATGGTAATCCACTTGGAAAATCAGGAGAGGACACTTTTCCTGAGGAATGGGGAGAATGTGCAACTTGCTCCCACAGGGAGGTGTCCAGATGATAAAGACACAGGAGTAAAGAATATAGCAATAAGGTGAGATGAAGAGAGGGGCGAGCAGTGGCTGACATGGAGCCTGAATATATCATAAACAAATGTATCAACTACCCTGAACAAAACTATTTAAAACTCGACACAGGGAGAGTTGACAATGTCAGACAGTCTGATCATTTGGAGAAATGTCAAACCTATCCCTGCTTCAGACACAGTTCTTTGGAGAATGACAGATTTCAGAGAGATGTTCAGGTCAAGGTAATGATGATTTATGCCAGTTCACCACATGATCATCGAG
>JAHRHZ010000218.1:39008475-39098741 GCA_024137785.1 Ginglymostoma cirratum
CCGGAGGATCGGGGCAGGGGCGGGGGACGGTCAGCGGTCCGGAGGATCGGGGCAGGGGCGGGGGACGGTCAGCGGTCCGGAGGATCGGGGCAGGGGCGGGGGACGGTCAGCGGGCCGGATGCTCGGGGTGAGGACGGGGACGGGGACGGGGACCCTGTGTGGACAATCGGCAGCTTGTGAGCCCAGGCTGAGCATGTGCTGATCGACTGAAAGATTGTAACGCTCATCTTTTTAACCTTGTTCTCATTTTTCTTATAGTTATGAACTAATTAATTTAACTTTTTAATCCTTCCTCTTTCCCTTTACTTCTGCATTTTGTATCTAAGGTTTGTACCTAAGATAGTACCATATGGAGTGATATTGTAAAAATTTTACTGTACTCCTGTACTCCCACATGTGACAGTAAACACCATTCTAATTCTAACGTAGGATAAATCACTGATTCCAGTAATCAATGTGCTTCAGAACACAAACCAAGTCCTAAACAAGATTGGATTTTTCTCATGAGACAACAAGCATGGGGCCGGATGAACGCAGCAGGTCAAGCAGCATCATAGGAGCAGGAAAACTTGACGTTTCGGGCCTAGACCCTTCATCAGAAATTCTCATTTCAGGTACTTGACCATCCTAAGAACCCGGTAGCAATCAATGCAGCAAATCCCATTTCTGATGAAGGGTTTAGGCCCGAAACGTCAAGTTTTCCTGCTCCTATGATGCTGCTTGACCTGCTGTGTTCATCCGGCCCCACGCTTGTTATCTCGGATTCTCCAGCATCTGCAGTACCTTTTATCTCTACTCCCAAAACAAAGGTTGCAATAAAAAAAACTTAACAGTAGCTGAATTTATAGTCAGCACAGCTGGATATTTCAAAGTATAGGTGGCAAAATGTGGAGTGTGGGACTGAGATTGTTGACCTTACTTACAAAGGATGTATCCATGCATTAAAACACGTGTGTCACTACCACCACCACCACCAGAGTTCCTCTCCACTCTGTGTGATTTCACTGTCACTGGGTCAAATTGCTGGAACTCCCTTCCAAACAGCAGTGTGCGTCTACCTTCACCCTAAGGACCAATGCTTTCTGGAGGACAGTTAGGAAGGGCAGTTAAGTGCTGGTACAGCCAGCAATACGCAAATCCTGTGACTGAATAAAAAAGGCAAATCCTGATTAATGAATTTATTTGCATTTGTTGAGGATGTAACTAGTTGGTCGATAAAGGGGAACCAGTAGATGCAGTATACTTGGATTTTCAATAGACATTTTATACGGTGTCCTACAAAGGGTTAATACACAAGAGGAGCGCGCATAGAGTTGGAGATGATACATTAGCATGGATACAGAATCGATTAATGGGCAGCAAGCAGTGAGCAGGGATAAATGTTGCAGAGATAGTGGGAACTGCCGATGCTGGAGAATATGAGACAACAAGGTGTAGAGCTGGATGAACACAGAAAGAGCGGGGATAAATGGGCCATTTTCAAGTTGACAGGATGTGACTGGTGAAATGGCAAAAGGATCAATGCTGGGGTTCAGCTTTATAAAATCTATCACTGATTTAGAATAATGCATCCTACTTTGTTGCTAATACAAAGCTGGGGTAGAAGTGTAAGCTATGAGGTGGATGTCAAGGGGCTATGAAGAGGTATAAACAGGTCAACTCTATTGTGGAATGCGTGAGATTCTTCACTTTCAACATAAGCATAGATAAGTCAATTTGCTTTCAACAAGTGTGAAACTTGCAAATTATGTTCAGAGAGACTGGGACGTACTTTTATGAGGAATATAAAAGGTGAGCACGTAGGTAGAGGAATTAGGAAAACGGCTTTTACTACAAGGGGACTGAAGCACAAGATTTAAGAAATCTTGCTTCAATTGTGCTCCTGAGATCACACTGTGAATATTGTGAACAGTTCTGGTCTCCATATTTAAGGATGGATGTATTAATACTGGAGGTAGGACAGCAGAGGTTTATTAGATTGGTCACTGGGATGCAAGACTGGTCTTTCGATCAAGAGTTGTGTAAATTGAGTCCATCATCTCTTCAGAATCTCTTTTGAAGATTCAGCGGAGATCTCACTGAGGAATTCAAGGTTAGAAAGTGGTTTGATAGTGTGGACACGAAGATTGTTGGTACCCTGTCTGGGGAACCTAGAACATAGGGCCAGAGTTTCAGCAGAAGGAACTGACTGAGATGAGAACTTTCTTCACTCAGAATTGTGAATCTTTGGAGTTCCCCACCCGAGGGCTGGGGCTGCGCTATTATAGAGTAAACAGAAAATCGAGATTCTACTCTCAGGAATCAAGGGATATGGAGAGTGAGTGGCAAATCCAAGATCAACTGTGATTGTATTGAACAGTAAAACCAGGCTTGATGAAGCGAGTAGCCCTGTCTAGCTCCTAGGTCCATTAGTCCTGCACTGGGAATGTTGGTCTAGATTTTCAGGGTCATGCCTGTGAATAGAATTTGGACCACGACCTTCTGACTCAGACGGAAAAGAGCTAGCCCATGGGTGTCCACTGATTATACCCCATTGTCTGGAACCCCCGCTAATCACTTTGCCACCTAACACAGAGGTTTACTTCATACACTATTTGTGTAGTATTGGGTAAATTACACTGAAGTATTCAATTAAATCATTCAGGTAAACAGTGGTATCTGACACACTTTAATCTATCGTTCCAGTTTAATTTTATAAAAGGTTACATATAAATCTCAAGTTCAGGTCTGGAACTGACTCTAAGCAGTAGCTGCATCAGGATCACAGATAATGAAAATTACTGTAAATCTCCCCATGCAATACCAAATCTTGGAAAGTTACCAATGCTGCAGTCAATAGTCAAAGCAACAATTCACAGCCACTGCACAGTAAGAGGCAACACGATGGAGAAGGGAGTTAATGAAAATGGAGGGGGGAATAGACCCTATGTTATATCTTCCACTCATACAGAGCAAACCAACAACATTCAAATATCACAGCATTTCAACAAAAAGATTCTGGTGCTGTGACATTTCTCTGTGCCCAACTGAACATTTATATAAACACCGAACAAATCTCAAGAATCCAAAAGTGCTTCACAGCCAATCAATGGGGTTGCTTCAATACAAGAAAAAGTTTGGGATGCAGAAATAAACCATAAATATATTTGATCAGAGTTTAATTCCATTTTAAAAATGCTTAGTGTGGAAGGACTGAAGACAGTTCCCTTGCTTCTACAAAACCATAAGCACTCTCTTGTTCCTTGCAGTGTTATTTCCTGTGACACTCTGCTAAAGCACATCTATTTTTACAGAAGTTGCTTTCCTTACCACGAGCAATGCCAGGGGAGATCCATCTATCCCATCATCTTTATTATCTCAAGTCTCAAATATTTCAATTCGTTCCTGACTAGCTTCCCATGTCCCACCATCTGCTAATCTTTTTCATCCAAAATGCTGCATCCTAACTCCATTACCATCTCCTTGGTGGAGCTACACTGGGCCCCAGCCCAATTACAACTCAATTTTAAAACTGTTGGTCATGTTTTAAATCTCTCCGTTTTCTCACTCTTCCAGCATCTCTGCCACTTCCTTCAGCCCAACATCCGAGAGCCTGGCACTTTTCCAATTCTGGCCTCTTGGGAATGTCCCACATCACTGCTCAGCCATCAGTGGCTCTCCCGTCAACTGCCTACGCTCGAGGTTCTGAAACTTCACACCCCTTCCCCTGCCCCGCTGCCCCCCCCCACCACCCCCACCAAATCCCAACCTTTCTACCTCACCCTCTCTCTCACCCTTTAATATATTCTTTAAATTCTCTCTGACCAAACTTTTGGTCACCTAAACCAACATCTCCTTAGCTAGCTGTGAACCAAATATTTAGAGAATAACATTCCTCTGAAAAACCTTGAATTGTCTTATTGTGTTCAAAGCTCTGCATAAATGCATATTGTTACTGAATGCTGCCTGCATTTTACAAAGAAACAAAAAGGTAGGACTGTTGTTGTGTAAGAGTTGAAGCTAGTACACATCACGATACATTTTATGTCAAATCCACTTCTCAACACAAAGTCTGAATTTGTAACAGAAGCAGCTGTAGTAACGAGCTCTCACTGTTCAGGTAAGGAAATCTAAAAGTGAACCCATCTATAAGCAGGCGTTATGGTTGGGAACTCAAATATAACAAAAGGTAGGGACGCACAGGAGAAGGAATGAAAATGTCACCAGCACATGGACGTTACAATCACACACCAAGTGGCTGAAAAAAATCCAGACTGATTTCTCTAGAAAAGAGCAGATTGAGAATGTGACAGTAAAAACCATTATGAAGGGGCTGTATTTGGTCAAACCCGTGATGTTTCCACTTCAGAGACAGCCCAAAACTGGGAGTCATAAACGTCAGATTGGAGTCCCGAAGAAATTGAGACAGGAATTCAGCAGAAAGCACTTCGCCAGGAGAGTGCCAAGAATGTGGAACTTACTGTGATAGGGGAGAGGCTGCAGTGCACTGTTTAGATATATTTGAGGAGGAGCTGGAGAAGGATGCACGAGGGAGGGGGTAAAGGGACAGATTGACATCAGGAATTGAAGAGTGGGAGGATCTCACAGGGAGCACAGCCGCCAATTTGGGTGATTCTGTACGACTTAATGTAAAACCTATGCCAGTCCAGCTACTGGTCCCAGGCTCTAGCTCACCAAGTGGTTCTACTCCGATCCCAGCTGCCCTTAAATAGCAACAAGCATTCAAAAGAACAACATTTCTGAAAGACTGGCCAAAGGACTGTAATGAGCCGCATATGAAGTAAAAGGGGGTTTCAGAATTCTTAACTCCCACCAAGTCCCATATTCAGCCAGTATTGCAGTAGAGTGATCTGTACAGAGTCTTGGTCTAACTTGAAAAATGGCATCCTTATTTTCAAATCCTCCATAACCTCAGCTCCTCTCACCAGTTGCCCGTGCAACACCTCAAGATCTCTGAACTTCTGCAACTCTGACTTCGAGCACATCTCAATTTTACTCGCTCCACTGCTGGGGCTGAGCTTTCAGCACCTAGGGCCTGAAATTCTGTATTTCCCTCCCTCCTGAAACCTCTCTGCCTTTCACCCTCTCTCTACTGGAACCTGCTCCTGAAAGCCTTCAGCTTCAAGCTCTTATACTTGTATTATTTATTCTCTCGAGATTGGACATCGTCAGCACTTTTGTCCTTTTCTGAGTCGCCCAGAGGACCTTATGGTCACCCACATTGCTGTGGGCTAGAGTCACATATAGACCACCAGGCCATGCAAGGACAACAATTTACTTCCCTAAAGGACATTAGTGGTACAACTTGGATGTTGGTGGTGGTGTCGAGGGGGGTTTAAGGGGTGTGGGTGGTGGGAAGGCAGGCAGGCAGTGGAGTGCACAGGAGCACAGGGACCTCGGGGTTCACATGCAAAATTCTCGGAAAGTGGCCAGACATGTTGAAATAGGTGCGACGAAGGCTTAGAGGATCCTTGGGTTCATAAATAAAGACAGTACACAAGCAAGGAACCTCTACAAATCATTGGTCAGAGCACATTTAGAGTATTATGCTCAGTTCTAGGCATCTTATTTAAAGGAGGATGTTAAATCCCTAGACAGAGGGCAAAGGAGATTTACTAGAATGATGCCAAGAATGAAGGATTTTAGATACAAGGAAAGATTCAATAAATTGGGCTTACTCTCCTTGGAGCAGAGAAGATTAAGCGGTGGCTTTCTTGAGGTGTTCAAAATTATAAACAATTTTGACAGGGTAAGGGAGGATAGTCTTTTTCCACTAGTTGGTGTGTCAGTAACTATGGGGCCATAACTTCAAGAATGTCAGTGAGAGAGCTAGCAGTGAGATGAGGAGAAGCTTCTTTATTCAGAGACTTGTAAGGATTTGGAACGTGCTGCCTGGGAGAGCGATAGAGGCGGATTTCAAAAGAGAGCTGGATACATATTGGAAAGTGATGAATTTAGAGCGTGACAGAGATGGGGCTGGAGAATGGGACTAGCTGGCAGTTCTTTTGGGAGCTGGTACAGACACGATGGATCAAATGGCCTCTGCCTGTACTGTAAAATTGTACGATATAGTGAATGAAGTGGATTTTTACAACAATAAACTGTGGTCAGCTTCAGACTAGCTTTTTATTGAATTCAAATATTATCATGTGACTTGGTAGGATTCAAACTGATCACCCCCGAACATTAGCCTGGGGTTCTGGATTACCAGCACAGTGACATGAATACACTGCCTCAGCCTAGCTCTGTGATTGTCTCCTTATGTGGCTCTGTGTCCAATCATACATGACCACATTCCCATGGAGCGAAGTCACCACAAAACTACAAGCTGTAATTGGATATTCACAGACAATTTTCATCCTTCATTCCCTGGGTCTTTGTGACTTGATTGATTGAGAGCACTGAATCAGCTAATTCCAAACATGATTCAGCCTTTCTGCAAACACTCATGGCATTTCTAGCTTGACCCTGTGGACAGTTGGCAATGAACACTAGCTTTTAGGCTGATTGGAAAGAGACAGGAAAGTGATACACCAAGCTGGCCTTGTATTGACAATTGAAAATACTTCAGCCCTTTTCAAGCACAAGCCTACTGCCTACTGTAAATATCAATCCACTTAGACTACGGTAGATTTTAATAGAAACTGCAGAGATTTATGCATCTCAGCATTGAGCTGCATTATAGCTTTTAAGAGCATAAATCATTTTTTTTCTTAAGTCTATTTTCTTGGAGACACACTCCACATAAACAGTCAAATGGAAACCCAGATCTAATGTATTTGAAATGATAGGAACTGGGCTAATTTTTTTCATTCATGTGTGTGACTGGTCATCGCTGGCTGGGCCCAGCATTTATTGCTCGTCCCTAGATGCCCCTTGAGAAGGTGGGGGCGAGCTGCCTTCTTGGACCGCTGCAGTCCACTTGCTGTCAATAAACACACAAAGTTCTTACGGAGGGAATTCCAAGATTTTGACCCAGTGACACTGAAGGAGCACTAATTTATTTCCATGTCAGGATGGCGAGTGGTTTGGAGGGGAACTTGCAGGGGGGTGGTGTTCCCAAGTATCTGCTGCCCTTGTCCTTCTAGATGGAAGTGGTCGTGGGTTTGGAAGGTGCTTTCTGAGCAGCCTGGGTGAAGTGGAGTCCAATAAAACAAACTCAAACTGTCAAGAATATGAAGTGGTTTCATGTACCACGCTGCTGTTGGAAAGATGGAGCTATTCAGTATACTTGAATAACAAAATCTGAAATCTAATACTAGTCAGCAAAAATTATTTTTAAATGTAGCAACAGAATTACATAATTCAAATTCTATTGCACACTAAGAATCTCCTTCAAAAACATACATCGATTCTACAGCAAAGAGTGAGCTCATTTGGCCCAACTAGTCTCTGTCATCATTCACACTCCACAAATCAACTCATCACGTATATTAAAAATCTCAATCACATTTCAGTATCGCTGCAGCTAATTAGGTCAAAGGGCAGAGTTATAATTAAAAAAAGAGAAACTAGTTTCCTCTCCTCCTGAAGCTATTATGAATATTCGGGAGTGTCTGCTGTGAGGTAATAGCATTGAATACTGTATCAAATGGCAGACAGTTCATAGGCCCCATAACTGTAGCATTCTAAAGGTCAGAAAATAAATCTGGAGATAATGACGCCTTGTAATAAAGGCACCACATTCATCATGCTGACTTCAATTTTGTTGGGCAGATTCGGAAAGTCAAATTAGTTCAGGGAGTCACAATGAAAAAAATTCACAGTGCATTCAGGCAGTTTCCTCGCAAAATAGATTGTGGATCCAACCAGGGATGGGGCTATTTGGGATCTCGTACGGTGACAGGTTTAACACATGACCTCAGAGTAAATGATCCATAGAGGACTGTGATCATCAGTTCGAGAGTGAGAAACTTGCGTTGGAAATAACTATGCTAAACCTGAGAAAGGGTAATAACACAGGGATGAGGGTAGGGTTTGCTGGAGTGGATTGGGAAATGAGTTTAGTTGAAAAGACAGTTGAAGAACAACTGTAGACATTTAAGAAAATAGTTCATTACTCAAGCAAGAATGTATCCCAGTGAGAAAGAAGGATCCCAGGAAGGGGCTAAACTAGCCATGGTTTACCAGGGAAATTGGAGAATTCAAATTGAAAGAAAGAACATAAAATGTGGCAAAGATCAATGTGAACCAGAAGACTGGTGAAGTTTTAAAAGCCAATAAAAAGATGCCAGAAACGGGAGAAAATTAACTATGAAGGCAAGCAGCAAGTATTATAACAATGGATGGTAAGAGTTTGTTTAAATATACAAGACGACAAGGGGCAAAGTAAACATAGGACACTTGTTGAACAAGGCTACAAGAGTAATAATGGGGAATCAGAAAATGGTCGAGGCGCTGAATAAATACTTTGCATTAGTCTTAACAGTATAGAACACTAACAGGATTCTGAAGTCATTCAACAATTAATGAGCTGCGGTGAACAAACAATAACTATTACCACAGGAAAAATACAAAGGAATCGAATAGGAATAAAGTCAAAAAGTCCCCTGGACCTGAAGGGACGCATCCTAGAAATTTAAAGGAGGTAGCGACAGAGATTGTGGATGCACTAAAAGTGATCCTATAACAATCCCATGGAAAACAAATGTTGGAGATCATAGGTCAAGCAGTATCCATGGAGAGGGTGCATGCTGCCTGACCCGCTGTGATCTCCAGCATTTGTTTCCAGTACAGATTCCAGCATCTGCAGTAATTTGCTCCTACGTTGTAAAGAATCCGACAGATTCTCAAAGTCCCAAAGGATTGGAAAACTGCCAATGGAACACCTTTATTCAAAATTAGATTGAGACAAACAAGAGTAACCATCGATCACAAGCTTAACATCTGTTTTTCGGGAAAATGTTACTGTCTATTATATAGGACGTACAAGTAGACCTTTAAGAAATGCATAATATAAACAAGCAGAGTCAGCATGGCTTCATGAAGGGGAAATCACGTCTGACAAATTTATTAGAACTCATTGAGGTGGTAACAAACAGGAGGGATAAAGGAGAAGCAGTGGATGTAATATACTTGGTTTATAAATTTCCAGAAAGGCATTTGATAAGGAACTGCACATAAAGTTATAAGGTAAGAGCCTATGGTATTGGGCGTAGTACATTAGCATAGATACAGGATTGACGAACTAACAGAGGCAAAATGTTGGGATAAACTGAGCACCACCACCTTCCCCAGGATAACTAGGGACAGGCAATAAAGGCTGGACCAGTCAGCAATCCCTTTGTCCCACGAGTGAAGAAAAATGGTTTAGGATGGCAACTTGTAACTTGTGGGGTGTCACAGACAGCACTGCTGATGTAATTATTCATGCTGTTATAATTGTGCAAATTTGTCACTAAGTTTGCAGATAACACAACAATAGGTGGGAAGACAAGTGATAAGGATAACACCCTATCCGCATCCCTTTGCAAACTCTAAGTGAGTGGGCAAAAACTTGGCAGATGGGTTATAATGTGGGAAAACCTGAGGTTATGTACTTTGGCAGGAAGAATAAAGGAGCTGAATATTTAAATATGGAAAGACTACAGCTACAGAATAGAAAAAAAAACAAGGCAGCAACTAAGTTCAGTGAGTTAGGAGGAAAAGGAGTTGAACATTACCAGATCAGATGTGATTTCACTGAATGATGAAGCAGACTTGATGGGCTGAATGGCGTTTTCTGCTTTTACGCTCTTAAAAAACTTGAATGGTTTTAACAAGATGGATGTGGAAAGAATGTTTCCTCTTGTGGGCGAGTCCAGAACATGGGGACACTGTTTAAAATGAGGGGTCGCCCATACAGGCCAGAGATAGGAGAAATTTTGCCCCCTTCAGAGGGCTGATATATTAGTACTCGTTGCCTCAAATGGTGGACCTGGGGTCATTGAATCTTTTTAAGGCAGAGGTGTATAGATTCTCGTTAGGCATCCACCTGCATTGATTTGTGTCCAGGATGTCATGTCTGGCAAATCTTTTCGAAGAGGTAACCAAGAGGATAGGTGAGGGTAGGGCAGTGGATGTTGTCTATATGGACTTTCGTAAGGCCTTTGACAAGATCCCACATGGTAAGCTAGTCATGAAAGTTAGGTCGCATGGGATCCAGGGAGAGCTGGCTAATTCCATTCAAAATTAGCTTGATGGTAGGAAGCAGAGGGTGATGGTTGAAGGTTGTTTCTCAGACTGGACGCATGTGACTAGTGGTATACCACAGGAATCGGTGCTGGGGCCTTTGTTATTTGTTATTTACATAAATGACCTGGATGTAAATGTACAAGGCATGATTAGTAAGTTTGCGGATAGAACAAAAGAACAAAGAACAAAGAAAACTTACAGCCCAGGAACAGGCCCTTCGGCCCTCCAAGCCTGTGCCGATCCAAATCCACTGTCTAAACCTATCGCCCAATTCCTAAGGATCTGTATCCCTCTGCTCCCCACCTAATCATGCATCTGTCCAGACGCACCTTAAATGAATCTACCGTGCCTGCCTCTACTACCTCTGCTGGCAACGCATTCCAGGCACCTACCACCCTCTGTGCAAAGTACTTTCCGCGTGTATCCCCCTTAAACTTTTCTCCTCTCACCTTGAACGCGTGACCCCTCGTTATTGAATCCCTCACCCTGGGGAAAAGCTTATCTCTATCAACCCTGTCTATACCCTTCATGATTTTGAAGACCTCAATCAGGACCCCCTCAATCTCCTTTTTTCTAATGAAAACAATCCTAACCTACTCAACCTCTCTTCATAGCTAGCACCTTCCATACCAGGCAACAGTTCAGGGAGTCACAATGAAAAAAATTCACAGTGCATTCAGGCAGTTTCCTCGCAAAATAGATTGTGGATCCAACCAGGGATGGGGCTATTTGGGATCTCGTACGGTGACAGGTAAACCTTCTCGTAAACCTTCTCTGTACCCTCTCCAAAGCTTCCACATCCTTTTGGTAATGTGGCGACCAGAACCGTACACAGTATTCTAAATGCGGCCGAACCAAAGTCTTGTACAATTTTAACATGACCTGCCAGCTCTTATACTCAATACCCCAAGGAGTGGGGTACTTTTGTCTGATGATACAAAATTAGGAGGTATCGTTGATAGTGAGGAAAGTTATCAAAAATTACAGAGGGATCTTGATCAGATGGGGAAGTGGACTGAGAATTGGCAAATACAACTCAATATAGATAAGTGTGAGGTGTCGCACTTTGTAAAGGACTTATACAGTAAATGGTAAGGTCCTGAGGAGTGTTGTGGGACCGAGAAGGACCTAGAAGTACAAGTACATAGTTCATTGAAAGCAGCGTCACAGGTAGGCAGGGTGGTGAAAAAGGCATTTAGCATGCTGGCCTTCATCGGTTGAGGCATTGGGTATAGGAGCTGGGACGTTATGTTACAGTTCTATAAGTCGGTGAGGCCGCACTTGGAGTATTGTGTACAGTTTTGGTCACCCTGTTACAGGAAAGGCATAGTTAAACTGGGAAGTGTGCAAAGAAGACTTAGAGGTATGTTGCCAGGGACTAGTAGTCCTGGAGTTACAGGGAGAGGTTGGCCAGGATAGGACTTTATTTCCTTGGAACGTAGGAGAATGAGGGATGACTTTATTGAGGTGTATAAAATCATGAGGGGCATAGATAGAATGAAAGCATTAGTCTTTTTGCCAGGGATGGGGAATTGAAAACTAAAGGGCACAGGTTTAAAAGGTGAGAGGGGTAAGATTTAAGAAGAACCTGAGGGGCAACTTCTTCGCACAGAGAGTGGTGCGTATATGGAGTGGGCTGCCAGAGAAAGTGGTTGAGACAGGTACGATAGCAACATTTAAAAACCATTTGGATAGTTACATGGATGGGAAGGGTTTAGAGGGTTATGGACCAAATGCAGGCAATTGGAACTAGCTGACTGGGCACTATGGTCAGCATGCACCAGTTTGGACTGGTTTCCATGCTGTATTACTCCATCACGAAGTGCATCGAGGGTTTTCAGGGATCTTAGGGAATTCAAAACACAAATAGATCAGCCATGGTTTTAGAGAACAGCAGAACATGATCAAGGGGCTGAGTGGTCTATTTCTACTCCTAGCTTATCCATACTATCAGAATTACAAAGAATATTTAGCACAGAAACAGCTGGGTCTTTTAATCCAATGTGCCCACAATGTTCCTCACACCCTATCTGCATACCAATCTCGTCATTTCTCACTAGTGTTTATCCACCTTCCCCTTAAACAGACAGACATTATTTACATCTCAACTACTCACCATGGTTGGGGGTTCCACATTCTCATCACTCAGTGAATGCACTAAATACACTAGTCAACTTATTAATGACCATGAAACAAAGTACATTTGCTGGATTACTTCTAAAAGCAACAAACCCAACTCTCTCTCAATACCCATCGAATTGGTTTGACTTAAATGTAAGATTCTGATTTCCAGCTCAAGTAAGCCAATTTCAAATTCAAAGTGAAATTCTCGCTACTATGATCAATGGAATCCTTGCAATTACTAAATAACCTCGCCTCATTTCACGAGACAAGAACAAAAACAGCCTGTCCCCTGGTTGGTTCCACAAACGAGTGCTCCAAGAAGCTGCTTTAAATGAAGCCACACTCAAAGATACTCGTCAATTTGATTTATGCAGATTTTAAGATGACTTCAATCATTCACAACCACTGTATTACCCAATTGTCTGCTCTGCTAACTTGCTTTGATGACCACTAATTACTGTCAAGGAGCCTATTCCAAACATGTTGTCTCATCATTTCTTACCTGTTTATCCGATCAAGATCCTTCCTCACTGCTGTCCTTATATCATCCTTTACTATTACAGCTGCTACAACGAATTGGTGCCATCCCTTCACATCCAAATACATCAACCGTCCAATTTGTCAAAGATCTGGTGAATTGTTCAAACGCTCAAGCTGCTCTCAGGACACCACTAACGGTCCCATAAAGTGTCAAGCCTACCTCAGGCCAGCCCGGACAGGTCAGGTCAGGTATTTCAGACGTTGGGAAAGCAGGACAGCTAGCAGTTTCATACTGTTACAATGCAGGAGCAACACGACTGCTGTTTGCAATGATCAGGAGAAAGATGAACAGACATTCTGCCTATCTCACTCACAAGTGATGTGGGATCGAAATTCTCCTGCAAGGTGCTAGGTATGTAGGCTGTACATCCCAAAGATTGTCCAATCAGATCCAACAACATATCCCTAATCTTTAGTCAATCATCTTTATGTCTGCTGGCTCTTTCTCCTCCCTTTCTCCGGGCTCTGTCTCCAACTCTCCCTCACTCCTTATACACCCACCCACCCATCATCAGCATGTATACGACCTTATCCCAGCTACCATCAGTTTTGAAGATGGGTAACTTGACTCAAAAGATTAACTCTGCTTTCTTTCCACAGATACTTCCAGACCAGAGTTTCTCCAGCAATTTGTTTTTGTTTGCAGCATATCCTTCAGTGGTTTACATCAGGTCTGGTACTGGTTATACACAATTTAAGATTGTCAGTCATTCATACCGCAGTGTGACATATTTGCATATACGAGACCCTGCTCCTCGCAGACAGAAAGAATATTTACACAAACTGGACCAATTTCAACTTAAAATAAATGACAACCATTCTCTGATTCAGACCTCACGGCAATGCCCTGACCAGAGTTAACCTGAAATTTAAACAAAGTTTGGCAGTTAACTGCCAGTCATTATTTAACTGGTGCATTCTCCATGGCAATGCCTCTACCAATCAGAATCCACTGCCAACTAATCACTAGTCTCCTCTCAAAATATGTCTGTTTTTCCTTTACATTCATATTTCTTAAGAAACATCCTGAAAAGTGCAAGACAAAAAGCTTTGACAAAATGTATCTTTTTCTCATGAAGTTCTGCATTTACCAAATGGCTATACTTTATGATCTACTCAATGATGAAGATATATTTACCAAGTATGTCTCCTTGGAGGCTCCTCTATGAACGCAACAATCTCACCATCTGATATTGAACTCAATATCTAATTGCCTCCCTGAATCTTACAAATGGATAAGAATTGTTTCACAACACCTGGAGAGGGTCCTCCAAGGAGCAGCGGTACTTTCCATGTTAAAGACAGGCAGTAAATAAATCCCAATCAGCACCTACGCACAACCTTTAACAAGCAGCATGTTATCCCTCACTGCTAAAGATACCAAGCTCACAACTGCTGAAAGAGACAAGCCATAATGTTTGTTGATAAATTACTTTTCAAAAAGAATTACTAGCTCTTGTTCAAAAATAATATGCTGTTTTTAGTAACCTTTAAATTATATGGGATGGGGAGGCGATGGCCTATACGTGTTATCACTAGACTATTAATCAGAATCTCTGGGGACCTGGTTTCGAAACCCGCCACGGCAGATGGTAGAATTTGATTTCAATAAAAACAATCTGGAATTAGGAGTCTAATGATTACCACAGGTTCATTTTTGAATGTCAGGAAAAACTCATCTGGATCACTAAAATCCTTTAGGGAAGGAAACTGCCATCCTTACCTGGTCTGGCCTACATGTGATTCCAGACCCACAATGTGGTTGACTCTTAACTGCCCTCTGGGCAATTAGGGATGGGCAATAAATGCTCGCCTAGCCAGAGACACCCTCATCCTATGAATGAATATAAAAAAAAAAGCAGAAAACTCTGTTTCCTCTCTCCTGCACAGAGGTAACAGAAAGTCTCCAATAACAGCTCGGTGTCTGCCGCTCACACCTGTCTGCAAATGTCCTGTGGAAGGAATACAACACTTTCAAAGGCAGTGAAAGAGTGAATTCTCAACCAGGGAGTGGAAAACAGCATTACTTTACAAACTATCGTGAGAACAACACACACTTAAAAAGAATGAGCAAGAAAAACAAAAGCAAACACTTCCCATGGTCCTGACTGATGCTGTCGAAGGGTGTTCCCTGAATTTTTTCCCCTTTTCCACTCTCCATAATCTATATTGTGTGCTTGTTTGTGAAAGGAGGAATGTTAGAAGGGGTAGAGTTTAACTCATAGAGAGTTATAAGTTAGCAATTCATATTACTTAATTGCCATTGTTTCTTAAAGACACCTTGCTCATAGACACTGAAAGAACTGCGGAAGTTGTAAATCAGGAAAATACACTTGCTGGAAAAGCTCAGCAGGTCTGTCAGCATTTGTGAAGAAAAAAAAAATCAGAGTTAATGTTTTGGGTCCACAGTAATTTGATGAGCTTTACTTTTTAACCTGAGTTGGTCAGTCAGGTAAATGGGAGACTTTGAACAGTTGGACTAAGTGAAACGTTGCTGGGACTAGAGGGTTTGAGTTATAAGGAGAGGGTAGATAGGCTGGGACTTCTTTCACTGGAGCATAGGAGGTTGAGGGGTGACCTTGTAGGGGTTTATAAAATGACGAGGGGCATAAATAAGGTGATGTGGAGGTACCAGCGTTGGACTGGGGTGGACCAGGTCAGAAATCACACGACACCAGGTTATATAGTCCAACAGGTTTATTTGAAGACACAAGCTTTCAGAGCTTAGCCCCTTCGTCAGGTGAAGTGACAGAGAAGCACATAGACACAGAATTTACAGGCAGAGATTGAGGGCAGAAAGACCAAAAGCTGATACAAATGGTGTGAGTGGAGTGTTGTAAGTCTCTGTTGGTGATCGAAAGTGTCAGAAGGTGTGAGTAAAGCGTGAACAGCTGAATAACAAGTGAAGGGATGAGCTATAATACGACTAAATGAGGTAAAAAGATAACGACACAAAATTAAAATTGAAGTGGTACTGGAGACAAACCAAATAGCTGGAATAACACGATAGGTAAAAAAAGTCACATGCTGAGGGTCTAACCAACATCATAAGTAATCCAAAACTGTACAAACTAATTAAGGTAGAGAGATCATAAGTTATTAAAGTGATGGTGTTAAAATGGGTAAGTAAGGAAGTTTTTACAAATATAGAACAGTATGGCAGGGTTACATGTAGCACAACATGAACCCAAGATCACAGCTGAGGCTGTCTTCCAGGGTATGGAACTTGGTTATCAGTTTCTGCTGAGCGATTCTGCCCTGTGCACCTCGAAGGCCACCTTGGAAGATGCTGGCCTGACGATCAGAGGCTGAACTGGAGGATAAATAAGGTGAATAGTAAAGGTTTGTTTCCCCGGGGGAGGGTTCAAATTTAGAGGGCATGTTTTTAAGGTGAGAGGAGGAAGATTTAAAAGGGACCCGAAGGACAACTTATTCACAGAGGGTGGCTCATGTGTGCAATGAACTGCCTAAAGAAGTGGTAGACGCAGGTACAATTACAATATTTAAAAAACATTTGGATTGGTTCATATATAGGAAAGGTTTAGAGGGATATGGGCCAAATGCAGACAAATGGGACTAATTTAGTTTGGGAGACATGGTCAGCATGGAAGAGTTGGACGGAAGGGTCTGTTTCTATGCTGTATTACTTTGAATAGGTCAATAGTTTCCCTGTTTCTCTAGCATTTAGATAAAAGCCGTTCTGTATTTCAGCTTCATCTACCCAGCTTTGACAAAAAATTCTTAGCAATCTTCGTTTTCAACGTTGTCACTGACTCCCACCATGAATCTACAGGAGACATTACCATTTGCAGGTGAGATTTACAGATTTTTACTGTGTGGGGGGAAAATGCTCCATGATTTCACCTCGAGTCACTTGGACTGATGTTATGATTAAGATTCTGGGCACAGTGCTGAGGGCTTGAATTTTTTATTATTATTCACTCATGGGATGTGGATATTGCTGGCTGGGCCAGGATTTATTGCCTTTTCCTCATTGCCCTTGAGAAGGTGGGAGTGAGCTGCCTTCTTGAAACGCTGCAGTCCTGTAGATAGACTCACAAAGCCCTCAGGAACAGCAACAGTGAAGGAACAGCAATATATTTCTAAGTCAGAATGGTGAGTGGCTTGGAGCGGAACTTGTTGTTCCCACCTATGTGCTGCTTTTGTCCTTCTAGATGGAGGTGATCCTGGGTTTGGAAGGTGCTATTTGAGGATGTTTGGTGAATTTCTGCAGTGTATCTTGTAGATAGTACACACTGCTGCTACTGAGCGTCGGTGGTGGAGGGAGTGGATGCTTGTGGATGTCGGGTCTATCAAGGTTCTTGAGAGTTGTAGGAGCTGCAGCCATTTAGCCAAATGGGAAGTATTCCACACACTCCTGACTTGTGCCTTGTCAATCACGACAGGTTTTGGGGAGTCAGGAAGTGAGGAACTTTGGTTCGGCCGCATTTGGAGTACTGTGTACAGTTCTGGGCGCCACATTACCAAAAGGATGTGGAAGCTTTGGAGAGGGTACAGAGAAGGTTTACGAGGATGTTGCCTGGTATGGAAGGTGCTAGCTATGAAGAGAGGTTGAGTAGGTTAGGATTGTTTTCATTAGAAAAAAGGAGATTGAGGGGGGACCTGATTGAGGTCTTCAAAATCATGAAGGGTATAGACAGGGTTGATAGAGATAAGCTTTTTCCCAGGGTGAGGGATTCAATAACGAGGGGTCACGCGTTCAAGGTGAGAGGAGAAAAGTTTAAGGGGGATACACGCGGAAAGTACTTTGCACAGAGGGTGGTAGGTGCCTGGAACGCGTTGCCAGCAGAGGTAGTAGAGGCAGGCACGGTAGATTCATTTAAGGTGCGTCTGGACAGATGCATGAGTAGGTGGGGAGCAGAGGGATACAGATCCTTAGGAACTGGGCGATAGGTTTAGACAGTGGATTTGGATCGGCACAGGCTTGGAGGGCCGAAGGGTCTGTTCCTGGGCTGTAAGTTTTCTTTGTTCTTTGAGTTACTCCCTGCAGTATTCCCAGCCTCTGAGCTGTGCTTGTTGGCATTGTTTATGTGGTGAGTCCAGCTGAGTTTCTGGTTAAGCAAAAACCAGTTGGGCTGATTGGGAGAGGTCTCTGCATATCCCATGGCTCATATCAGTGTCAGGGCTTTTGTCATCTACAATGCATTCGCAGAACAGGGGGTCAAAAGCCACATCATGGACAAAGGAACCACTACCTGTAGATGCTAGAGGTCAGGATGCCTTTTTGGAAAAGGATTTACACTGTCCAAAATAAGACTCCGTGTGAACATCCTGAATCATCCTAAGGAGATTCTCTCTGATGACCCTATTGATCCTTTAATTATCTTAAACACTTCAATTAGACCAATTGGTTAACCATCTATACTAGACAGAGTATAATTCGAGATTGAGGCTCCTTGTAATGCTACGGTAGCAAACCTACCACCAGGACAGAAGACCCAGGTTGAATACCTGCCTGCTATGGAGGCATGCCTGAACAAGTTGACTTTAAACTACCTTTCTGATAATAAATATGAAAATATCTTTTTGATTCAAATTTAATACCATCAGTTTTCTTTAAGACACAAATGAGGTGGGGGTATTAACTAAACCCAAATCATTACCATCATCCATAGGGCCAGAGATTCCAGATTTCTCAAAGTGCCTCTGAAAGATTAAATGATTTTGAATTGCAATCAGTGAATTCAGCTGCTTTCTTATACACAACATATTTACCTGCAGAAAAATGAAAGAGAAAGAAATTTGGTTTGGATAGGACAGAAATTCCTTCTTAATTACTACTATCCTATCTTTAACACAAAGTCTAAACAGACAGAGTTATCAGCTGTAGAGGAAACAAGGTGTACAGCTGGATGAACACAGCAGGCCAAGCAGCTTCAGAGCAGCAGGAAAGCTGACGCTTCAGGCCTAGACCCTTCTGCCTTGATTTCAAGACCCCAACACTCTATTTCTGCAACACTCATCTCCACAATCCCACCTCACCCCGAAATCTGTGCATTCCACTTAATTCTGGACACTTACATTCCTGTACTTTTAACACAGCAGCCTCGCATGAGCACAGAAATTCAGAGCAGACCATTCAACCATGTGAACACAAGTCTGAGTACAAGTTTGAGTGTGAGTAATTAATGTGAACTGTGGTGAGGGGCTATTGGAATAAAATCGCCACTTTCAGAAAAGGTGGAGGTGCAGATTATTTTCAGTTGAGAAATTTTGTTCCACTTATTTAGCACAGATATCTCAAATAAAACTGAAGATCTCTCCCAGAATTCTAAAAGATAGCGTCCCAATTAAACAATAATCTCTTCGTTCTCTTCATCTACCACCTTGCAGGTATTTTTACTTCTGTTCTGATTGAAGGCTCTGCCACACAAGCATTTGCATTGATATAACATCTTTAGGATAATAAATCAGTCCAAGGCATTTCAGACTGGGGATTATCAAATCCTTACAGTCAGAGGATGTTACACTGGACCCTGTACTGGGGCAGGGACGTCACACCAGGCCCAGCACACTGGCTAGTGAGATGAGTGAGAAAATTACACCCACGAAAACAATAGCCATTGTCTTTCTTCAAATCACCAATAAAGTTCGATGGCCTTTCACTGTCTCCTTTTGGCTGTGAGAAATTGAACAATGAGGGGTTTAGTTGCATAAATTCAGAATCTCTCTACTGTTTGATGCTGCAGTTTTTAAACTCATTTCTTCACTGCCATTTTTCAATTTTATTTGATTCATCCACGAGACATGGGAATTGCTGGCTGGGACTGTATTTAGTTCCCAGTTGCCCCTTGAGAAGATGGTGCTGTGTTACTTTCTTGACCCATGCAGGCCATGTGCTGCACCCTTGGGATGAAATTCCAGGATTTTGACCCAGCAACAGTGAAGGAACGGCGATATGTTTCCATGTCAGGATGGTGAGTGGCTTGGATGGGAACTTGGAGCGGGTGGTGTTCCCATATATCTGCCGCCCTTGTCTTTCTAGATGGAAGTGGTTGTGGATTTGGAAGGTGCTGTCTGAGGATCTTTGGGAAGTTGGAAGCCTTGCAGCATTTGATCCAATCACAACGTATAAATAGATTACAGAAACAGGCCTTTCAGCCCAACCAGTCTGTGCTGGTATTTATCTGCCACATGAGCATTCTCGCATCATTTTTTCCTCACCCCACCAATGTAGCCTTCCATTTCTTTCTTCATGTACTTGCCTAGATTTTCCCAAAATTCAAAGCTATTTTCCCGCTTTACGGTCTGTGGGAGAGTGTTCCACAATGGATAAAGACCTTTCTCCCGAATTCCCCAGTCGTTGATCAAATGGTTGTTTTGTAGTGATGGCCTCTAGTTTTGAACGGCCCCATTCGCCTGATTCTGCGATTACAACTTGTCACTGCCTGTGCCCCTTGATGTGAGTTTGTTTCAGTCCCTACCTCTGAGCCATTTCCCACCCACTCCAGATGTGTGTAATGACTGGTCCAAACAGGGTGATGAGAAAATATTGTTCAGTCAGATGCTGAGTTGAACCTCGATCTTCAGCAAATGAAACATAGTCAGAAAAGCAAATCAGCTTGCTGTGTTGACAGGGGTGTCAGAATAGATTTGTGATGTTATGTCGAGAGACCCATAAAATTAACAAATGCTTAAAATCTGGTCTTACTGCAAAGACCAGCTAAGGACACAATACAAGTGGCAGCCACCACTCAAACAATTAAAAACACACTGTGACAACCACTTTCTCAGATCGGGCAGTGCAAACACCATCAATTCTCTCCATCGCCAAGCCAGCTCTGAGCAGACAAACTACTGCTCAGTTTACCCTACACTGCCAAGCTCAGCCAATGCATACAAATTTACTTTGGACAAAGTAAAAGATCACAGTCTAGCATTTAATAACTAAATAAAATGTAAAAACAGGAACTGAAATTTGGCAGAAACCTTCTGCATAAAGTATGCACTGCAATGATTGCAAAGATAATCAGTGGTTATGTCCATATTAAAATCCAAATATGGTGTCAATCTCAACAAAAACTGCAAGAAAGCTAAGATGGAAAGGCAGTTTTGCAACAAACACAACAGCTTTGATTCTCTTTCATGTCCCTCCTTTCCACGTCATGTTTTTTTAAAACTAAGTTGACTTCTCACACTACATCACTAATCAAAAGTACAAACGCTTCCAAAACTTCTGCAGGTACGTCAATCAGTTTGACTATTAGCTCAGTGTTTCCCTGACAAACCTGAAACATCACAAACTCACACCCCGTGGCCTCTTGCAGAGAGATTTTACTTTGGAAAGACAGATAGCCTTGCATTTATATAGTGTCTGTCATGACCAAAGGACATCATAAAGTGCAGTAAAGCTAATGAAATAATTTTAAAGTATACTCACTGTTGTAATGTAGGTCACTCTGACAGCCAATATGCACAAAGCAAGATCCCACAAAGGACAATGAGATTATGACCAAATTACAGAATTGTTATAGAGCAGGAGGTTACTATTTGGCCCAATGCCTGCAATGATTCTCCAAATAAGCACCTACCTATCACCATTTTCTCATCTTTTCCCCAGAACCTTGCACAATCTTCCTTTTCAATTTTTAAAACTTCATTAACGGGATGAGGGCATGGCTGACTAGGCAGCATTTATTGCCCATCCCTAATTGCCCAGAGGGCAGTTAAGGGTCAACCACATTGCTGTGGGTCTGGAGCCACATGTAGGCCAGACCAGGTAAGGCTGGCAGTTTCCTTCCCCAAAGGCCTTTAGTGAACCAGATGGGTTTTTCCAACAATTGACAATGGATTCACGGTCATCATTAGATTCTTAATTCCAGATATTTATTGAATTCAAATTCTACCATCTGCCATGGAGGGATTCGAACCAACGTTCCCAGGACATTACTGGGGTCTCTAGATTAACAGTCCATGTGGTAATACCACTAGCCATCACCTCCCAATTCACAGTCTAACATACTGTCGAAAGCCTCAAGTGGATCTGCCTCCCCCACACACTCAAACAGTACATTCCAGACCCTAACCACTCGCTGTGAGAGAAAGTAAAGGAAGCAAAAGAAATGACTGAACAAAAACCTAACAACTTGAAATCTGTCCCCCATCGTTCAGTCCTTTCATGAGTGGTTTTGTTTCTTCTCCCACTTACTCTGTGCAGATCTCCGATGATTTTGAAATATACCGGCAAATCTCATCTCAGACTCTCTTGCCCTCCAAGAACAACCGTCTGAACTTCTCCAATTTAACTTGATAACTGAAATTCTTCATCTAGTTTTGTTGTTAATCTGTTCTGAATAGTCTTATTTGACTTGTAAAGTAAACTCGTTCTCTTTCCCTGAAGGATGAAAGACTGACATTTTATAGAATTCTGCTTAAATTATGAATATTTGTTAATTTGAGACATTGGTCCAGACACATGGGATAACACCCACCCTCTCTGAAAAACAATGGCAATGGAATTGATTCTACCTTCGAGGGCAGACAAGGTTCAAATTTAAAACAATCAGATCCAAAACGAAGACCTCCGACAGCGCGGCGCTCCCTCAGCGCTGACCCTCCGACAGCGCGGCGCTCCCTCAGTGCTGACCCTCCGACAGCGCGGCGCTCCCTAATGTATTTTACAAAACAGAAACTACTTTTCCTACCAGTTGCTACCAACTACCATTCCTGAACTGTGGGGCTATTAAGGTGTAAAGAGAATCAAGGTTTAGAAACATTGAACATTGAAAAGGTTCGTTGCAAAACACTGGAAGCCAGAGTGTGACAACACCAAACACAGAGAGCTCCAAAACATCAATTGAATAAACACCAATGAGTACAAGCCGTTGCAGTAAATTACATTTTGAATAATTACTGCAAACAAATACTGATGACACAGTGAGGCACAGATGCTCACTGTTGAGCCCTAGGGCCACGAGCGACAGGTTAAATCAATGCTCCTATTGAGTTGCTGACTGTAACATACCATGGTGTTTGTGCTTGGACTCCATGTATCTGCTGTCCTCGTCCTTCGAGATGGAAGTGGTCAAGGGTTTGGAAGTTACTGTCTAAAGACTTTGGTGATTTTCTGCAGTGCATTGTGTAGATAGTACACACTGGGGGCGGGAGTAAATTTTGACGGTGGTTGGAAACTAGAGTATTTGAGGAAATTGATTAACTAGCGTCAAAGTTAAGCTCACTCTGAAATTCCCAACTTGCCATTCTGTGCACAAAAGAAATATTACAATACTGTGCCAGAAATGACTTGGAGATAGGTGGGACTTGTTACAGGACTCAGTGAGCAGTCCATGTTATATCAAACAAAGTTTATTTTCTCAGTGAACTGTCTGTTGAAAATGGGTACATCAAAAAATAGTCAATACAGTGTGGAGCTGAAGGTACACCGCAGGACAGAAACAAGCAAGTTGACATTTTGGGTTTACACCCTTCCTCAGGACTGAGGAGGGGGAAGGGAGCTCAGAAATAAATAGAGGTGGTGTGAGGTTTGGGGGGAGGCAAGTGGAATGCTGATAGGTGAGTGCAGGTAGGGAGTACTGGGAATTGGTCAGTGAGGTGGGAGGGGTGGATAGGTGGGAGAGAAGATGGACAGGTTGTGCCAGGTCAAGGAAGCAAGGATGGGAGGGAGGGGTGGACATGGGATCAGGCCAGTGGTGGGGAGATTTTAGAACTGGTGAAATCCACGTTTTGGCCATTGGGCTGTGGGCTCCTGAGGTGGAACATGAGATGTTACTCTTCCAGTTTGTGAGTGGTGTCATTGGGACACTGGAGGCGGCCCAGGATGGACATGTCACCCAGGGAGTGGGAGGGAGAGTTAAAATGGTTAGCAACTGGAAGGTGGTGTTGATAACAGCGTAATCGGTCACCGAGTCTACGCTTGGTCTCACCGATGTAGAGGAGGCCACATCAGGAGCAAAGGATACAGGAGACCAGGTTGGAGGACATACAGGTGATCCCCTGTCGGACAAGGAAAATTTGTTTTGGGCCTTGAATGGAGGTGAGGGGGGAGGTGTAGCACTTCCTGAGGTTGCAGGGAAAGGTGCCGGGAGTGGTGGGTTTAGTGGGGAGTGTGGAGCGGACAAGGGAGTCATGGAGTGAGTGGTCGCTACAGAAGGCAGATGAGGTGGAGAGGGCAATATCTCTTCGTGGAGGGGTCGGACTGTAGCTGGTGGAAAGGGAGGATGATGTGCTGGATGTGGGGGTTGGTGGGTGATATGTGAAGACCAGGGGTCTCTGTCCTTATTTTCATTGGGGGGAGGGAGTTTGAGGGCAGAAGTGTGGGAAATGCAAGAGATACAGTTGAAGGCATTTTCGATCAATGGAGGGGGGATGTTGCAGTCCTTGAGGTAGGAGGACATCTGGGATGTGCAGGAGTGGAATGCTCCATCTTGGGAGCAGACACGACGGAGGCGGAGGAATTGGGGGTAAGAGACGCATTCTTGCAGGAGGGTGGGTGAGTGGAGGTGTAGTCAAGGTAGCTATAGGAGTTGGTGGGTGTGAAATAGATGTCGCTGCTGAGATGGTTACTGGATATGGAGACAGCGGGGTCCAGGAAGTGGAGGGAGTTATTGGAGATGGTCCAGGTGAATTTGAGGTTGGGGTGAAAGGTGTTGGTAAAGTTGATGAACTGTTCAAGCTCCTCATGGAAGCATGAGGCAGTGCTGTTACAGTGATCCATGCAGTGGATGAAGAGGTGAGGGATGATACCAGTGTAACTGTGGAAGAGGGACAGTTCCACATACCCTACAAAGGGGCAGACATAGCTCGGACCCGTATGGGTAGCTTTAGTTTGTAGGAAGTGGGAGGAGTTAAAGGAAATGTTGTTGAGGGTAAGGACCAGTCCAATTAAGCGGATGAGGGGGACTGGTTGGGCCTGTGGGAGAGGAAGAAGCAGAGGGTTTTTAGGCCATCCACGTGGAGGATACAAGTGTACAGGGACTGGATGTCCATGTTGAAGATGAGGTTTTGGGGGTCAGGGAATTGGAAGTCTTGGAGGAGGTGAAGGGTGTGGGTAAAGTCCCAAATGTAGGTGGGGAGTTCCTGGACCAGGGGGAGGTTTGTGGATTTTGGGGAGGAGATAGAAACGGGTGGTGCGGGGTTGTGGAATGAGGAGGTTGGAGGGCCTCCTGAGGTGATGAGATTATTGGTGGTCTGGGAGATGATAGTTTGGTGATCAGGGATGATCACCATCCAACATACCTTCCCCTAGCCTCACCCCCCACCCCACACCCCCCGCCCCACCCATTTTATTTTTGAGCAGCCTCCCCCTCCCCAGTCCTGAGAAAGGGTGTAAACCCAACATTTTGACTTGCCTGCTCCTCTGATGCTGCCTGGCCTGCTGTGTTCCTTCAGCTCCACACTGTGTTAACTGACTCCAGCATCAGCAGTTCTTGCTACCTCTATGTCAGAAAATAGCCCCGAGTTTGGACAAAATAAAGTCTTTCCAAACTACAACAAACAGAACACATGATCTCAATAGCAGCAAAATCTCATGATAAAAGAAGGATTATTCCTACAATGACATGCAATCAGTGGGGGGTTGGTTACATGAGTCAGTGATTTCACGAATTGATCCCAGTCACTTACAGTTGTGCATTGTCTGGGTTAATTGACAGGGTAATTTATCCAGTCATTTCCATTCCTGCTGGGACCTGGAGGGTGTCTCTGTAACATTATCTAGAAGACTGTGAAAGGGTCTGAGAAGTGAGGATTGGTCCTGAAGTCTTTTGGGGTTTTCCTCATTCTATAATTTACTGATAATGGCCCTTTTACCATTAGAACCAGACACAAAGCCTGAGCCATCACCGATTTGGGCAATTCAATGACCAGGTGTAAACTCACACACTAAAAGCTGCGAGATCTCAGTCCCTGTATGCTCCAGAGATTTACATTTGTAAATGGTGAAAACAGAACTCTGCAGTGTATCTGAACTTGAGCCTCTCGGTATTTTTTGATACCAACACTGTCAAAGTAACCAAGCATTCTGCAACACAATGATGATCCAATTTCAAGGAAGTGCTCTGGTGTTTTCACAGATTCTGAAAAGCATGATATCAAAGTCAGACTGTCCTTTCTTTCGCTGTGACTGATATTACTTGGTGACAATCCGAATGACAAGCTTCCAGATCAGGGAAACCCATCAGATTTGTTCTTTACTCTCATCACAGCAGAGCAGCTCAGCCGGTCACACAGCATTTACAGGAAGTGACCCACTTTCAACACCTTGTATTGATTCACCTGGTCCCATTATTCCAATGTAAACCAAATTAATACCACCACGAGCTACACTACTCTTTTGATGGGAGTACTTTCTTCCTAGAATCACTTGTCTGCTTTTTGCAAAAGGGTGACAGAGACAGCAATCTCTATTTCAGACTGCACCACTGATACACTACACTCCATGATTCTTTTCTGAACTGACACCTCAAGCATGTTGAGAGAGATCTTCGATCCTGGATAACTACAGTGCTCAGTGCAGGAGGGGAAACTAGTCCAAACACTGAACTGTACAGCACAGGAGGATGCCATTCAACCCATTGGATATCTCTAACAAACTATCCCTGCCTTGTCTCCCCCAAGTACTATTCCAATCTCTTGAAATTTTCTTTCAAAACTGCTTCCACTGGCCCCCTCAGGCAGTGCATTCCACATCAGAACTCGCCTTGTAATATCCTCTTCATCCTGTACTCTGGTCCTATCCCAATTATTTTCAATTGTGTCCTCTTGTTACGGACTATCCCACCAGTGGAAAAATGTTTAATAAAGAATCTACAAAGCCCTTGATAATTTTGAGCCCTTTATTTGTTCCTTTATGCTCACTTCAAGCAACGTGACTCTGTGTGAATGGGCACAGACAGGTCAGTTTAGCCATTACCAAATGGAAAGCAACTTCACCCGAAGGCTATCTGCCTGGGAAATGGGTTTTCTGCAAGGCTTGGGGCTTGTGCACTACCTCAATCTTCCAGAATACCAGTGAGGCAAATCAGCACAGTGACACTCAAAAACTTGTTTAAACCATAAGACCCTCTTAGGCAGAAGCAAGAGGCCATCTATCCCACTGAGTCTCCACTGTCGTTCAATGAGACCATGTCTGATCCAATAACCCTCATCTCCACTTTCCTGCCTTTTCTCCACAACCCTCGATTCCCTTACTGATTAAAAATCTGTCAGTCTATCTCAGCCTTGAATATACTTAATGACCCACTTCAATGGCCCTCAGCAGTAAAGAATTCCACAGATTCACTCCCCTCAGAGAAGAAGTTCCTCCTCACCTCTGTCAGAATAAGAGGTCTCCCATTTCAGAGATTATGTCCGCTAGTCCTGGGCTCAAGGCGAAGCAACATCATCTCATCCACCCTATCAAGTCCTCCAAAAATCTTCTACGTTTCGATTAAGTCACCTCTCATTCTTCTAAACTCCAATGCACCTGGCCCAACCTACTCGGCCTCACCTCATTAGGCAGTCCCTCCATACCTGGGATCAACAGAGTGAATCTTCTGTCAACTGACTCCAATGCCAGGCTTTCATTTCTTAGCTAAGGGGTCCAAAACTGCTCACACCATTCTAGCTGTGGTCTGGCTAGTGATTTATGTAGGTTTTGTAAAACCTCCCTATTTTTATACTCAATCCCTTTGTAAGGAAGGCCAACATTCCATTTGTCTACCCACTATCCATTGAACCTAGATGTTAGATTTTTGTAATTTAAGCAGAAGGATTCTCAAAAACCTTGTATTGCAGCTTTCTTGATTTAAATGGTATTCAGCTCCTCTATTCTTCCTGCCAAAGTGCATAACCTCACATTTCTCCATTTTACATTCCATCTGCCAAGTTTTTGCTCACTCACCTAACTCACCTATCCCTCTGTAGACTCTGTCATCCTCACCATTTGGCTTCACACCTGTTTGTGTCATTCACAACAGTAGGCAGTAGGACATTCACTTTCCTTATCCAAGTCATTAATATCTATTGTAAACCATTGTGGCCCTAGCACTGATCCCTGTGGCACTCCATCTGATTTCACCAGGCCTTGAGGTAGTAATAACTTCTGGAAAAGGAATTAGAGTCATAGCAGTGCACCACAGAAACAGACCCTTCGGTCCAACTCATCCGTGCTGACCAGATGTCCTAAATTTATCTAGTCCAATGTCAGCATTTGGCCCATATCCCTCTAAACCCTTCCTATTCATATATCCATCCAGATACCTTTTAAATGTTGTAATTGTACCAGCCTTCACCACTTCCTCTTGTGAAGAAGTTGCCCCTTAGATACCTTATAAATCTTTTCTCACTCACTGAAACCTGTCCCCTCTAGTTTTAGACTCCCCCACCCTGGGAAAAGACATTGGCTATTCACCCAATCCATGCCCCTCATGATTTTATAAACCTCTATAAGATCACCCCTCACCCTCCAACGTTCCAGGGGAAAATAACCCCAGCCTATTCAGCCTCTCCCTATAGCAGAAACCCTCCAACCCCAGCAACATCCTTGTGAATCTTTTGTAAACCCTTTCAAGTTTCACAACATCTTTCCTATGGCAGGGAGACCAGAATTAAAGACAGTATTTGAAAAGTGGCCTCACCAATGTCCTATTCAGCTGCTACATGGCTTCCTACCTCTGATACACAATGCAATGACCAATAAAGGCATATGAACTTCAAGGAGACACGGTTTGGGCTGTGTTGACTGGTCTGGACAGTAGTATGGGGATATTAGCAACAAGGTAGTCCTTTGAAAGAGTTGGTATAGTCATGACAGGCTGTGATACCATGCTCTGTCCATGCTGACCCCTTGCTCTGCTTGGTTTTTGTTGTGTCTGCTCCTTAGCTGTTCCCTAATTCTTTGCTTTGCTCAATTCTCTTGTCTAATAAAATCAAAATACTGCAAATGTTGGATATCTGAAACACAGAGAATGCTGGAGAAACTCAGCAGGTCTGGCAGCATCTATGGAGAGTGTAAAACAGTGGTAACGTTTCATGTCTGGAATGATTCTTCAGAACTGGAGTTCAGAAAGTCTGAAGAGGAGTCATACTAGATTCAAAACATTTCTCTCGACAGATGCTGCCAGACTTGAGTTTCTTGTTATTCAGCACCCATAGTATTTACTTATCATTCACTTGGGGAACATGGGCATCTCTGCATGGCCCAGCATTCATTTCCCATCCTTAGTTGCCCTTTAGAAGGTGGTGGTGAGCAGTCTGTTTTAATAAAAGCCAAACATTCTGAAATCAGATTCCTCCTGGGAGCAGCAGACAGTTCAGTCATAGAACAGACAGCGAGGAGGAGAATGGTCTAACTCAGTGGTTTTCAACTAACATTATGTCATGACAGAACGAGACATGTGCTGCGAAATTTTCAGGAAGCAGCATGTTAAGGCTGTATCCATAATTCTGATCTCCTCTGAAAGCTGGGTATCTGTTACTGAAGGCGGTATCTGCAGACATCAAGCACCCCATGTGTATGCTTAAGCCTCTGGATCCATGCCTACGTATACATCCGATACCATGTGTACATGGAGATTCAGCACCGTGCTGTACGTGGGCTCATCTTCATACTGAAAGGCTGGGAACCACTGATCTAACTCAATCCGAGACACTGGTCTCAGTTTAACAAAACAATCAAAAGGAGTCACACTGCAGAAGATGCACGTAGAAACCTTGCTCTTTTCTTCCATATTTAGGTCCAAGCTCAGTAAATGATCCGAGTTTTCCCGCTGGGATTCTGATCAACAGCTTCGCTCCCGTTTTACCTCTGAGAACACACTTCCACTTTCAGCTTGTTTTGAAAAAAATCACTAACTGATGAAGCATTTCCCAACTGCATGTTGCCATAACAGCCATTTAAAATAAAATGGCAAACCATCAGGTATGATCAGGGAATGCATCAGTCACTGAATCATCAGTGAAGCCCTTACACATCACTGTTTACGTTCTTTAAAAGGAATTACCGGTACGGGGGGAACTCCTATCGCAATAACTTAATTTAACAACTTCCCATCAATAAGTAATGAACAAACCTGCATTTTTGTCATGTCTCCACAACCAGAGAAACTTCAACAGTTTTCACAAACAAGAAATGACTTTTTGAAGAGCAATCACTGATAATGTCAGAAAAATGGAAGCTGATATACACAAAGCAAGATCCCACACATTACAATGCAACAAACAACCAGTTCACCAAACACAGGCCATGAAGTAGACTGAAATTTTTTCATTCATTCACAGGATATGGACATCACTGGCCAGGCCAGAATTGATTGCCCATCCCTAAATGCCCAGAGGGCAGCTGAAATTCGACCGTATTGCTGTTGGTCTGATCACATGTTGGCCAGGGTAAAGATGGCAGATTTCCTTCCCAAGGACATTAGAGAACCAGATGGGTTTTTCAGGCAATCACCAATGGTTTCATGGTCATCATTAAACTCCTGATCCCAGAATTTAAAAAAAAAAATTGTATTCCACCATCTGCCATGGCAGGATTTGAACCCAGGTCCCCAGAACATTAACTGGGTCTCTGGATTAACAGTCTAACAATAACACCAGTAGGCCATCGCCCTCCACTCTGAATAGTCTCGGAGCTGACACTATTTAAGTGAACAGCCACAGTCTGCAAAGTTTATCACAAATATCAGCACAATGATTCAGATTCTACACCCAAACAACACTGATTAACTCACTGAATTTTTTAAAATTCTCATCCTCAACTGAATTCACAATATTATTCTTCCTCAAATCTGTAGACCAAGTCAGCCTCCAACCTTTTAACTTGGTTCATTCTGGTATTTTATCTTTTGCCCATTCCCACCCCAGCATTAAACCCAGGTTTTTTCAAGCAGCTGAAACGGACTTGCTGATCCCTGAGATAGTAGGAACTGCAGATGCTGGAGAATCTGAGATAACAAGGTGTACAGCTGGATGAACACAGCAGGCCAAGCAGCAGAGGAGCAGGAAAGGTGACATTTCGGGCCTCTTTCTGAAGGGTCTAAGCCTGAAACGTCAGCTTTCCTGCTCCTCTGATGCTGCTTGGCCTGCTGTGTTCATCCCGCTCTACACCTTGTTATCTCTTTGTTGATCCCTGAGGTCCTGTGTCAATGCAAGGAGTTATGACTCCAAGTTTAACCAGTTATCCTGGACACTTGTCACCCTCTTGAACGCGAGTTGGCTTGGTAAAGGGTTCACTAGGAGGAATGCCTTGCGCCTTGCATTACTTTTCAAACATTCATTCTGAGCTTGTGGCTGGGAATGCTGACCTTTCTCTCTCTCTCACACTCTCTCACTCCCCTGGCCTGTCCCAGGAGGTTATGGGTGACTCGCTCCCACTCCATTCCGAGGGGTTCTGTGACAGCTGATGAGTCCAATGTGTGAGCCGCAGTCTCTGTGGGGCAACTGGTGATCGAAGAGTCAGCAAGATAGGCAGTTGGAAGCTTGTGAGCTCCCTCCAATGCCTCAACTTTGCTTTAGGAGTTCCCAACATCTTCTATCAATGCGTTTGGGATCTTTTTGAATGAAACTTCTCCATTTTGGTCACTCAAGCCATGGTCTCCCATGAACTAGCAGAGGGTGCGTAACCTCTTCAGGGTGGTGTTGAGATCTCTAAAGCACCCCCACTATCCACCTGGGAGTAGACCCACACTTGAATTCTGACTGGAGTAACAACTTTGGGAATGTGGTGCCAATATTCACGGCCATCCCTGGCTGGTAGGTCCTGTCTCCTTCATAGAACATAGAACAATACAGCGCAGAACAGGCCCTTCGGCCCTCGATGCTGTGCCGACCTGTGAACTAATCTAAGCCCATCCCCCTACACTATCCCATCATCATCCATATGCTTATCCAAGGACCGTTTAAATGCCCCTAATGTGGCTGAGTTAACTACATTGGCAGGCAGGGCATTCCACGCCCTTACCACTCTCTGAGTAAAGAACCTGCCTCTGACACCTGTCTTAAATCTATCACCCCTCAATTTGCAGCTATGCCCTCTTGTACTAGCCAACGTCATCATCCTAGGAAAAAGACTCTCACTGTCCACCCTATCTAATCCTCTGATCATTTTGTATGTCTCTATTAAATCCCCTCTTAGCCTTCTTCTCTCCAATAAGAACAGACCCAAGTCCCTCAGCCTTTCCTCATAAGACCTTCGCTCCAGACCAGGCAACATCCTGGTAAATCGCCTCTGCACCTTTTCCGATGCTTCCACATCCTTCCTGTAATGGGGCGACCAGAACTGTACGCAATATTCCAAGTGAGGCCGCACTAGCGTTTTGTACAGTTGCAGCATGACATCACGGCTCCAGAACTCAATCCCTCTACCAATGAAACCTAACACACCGTATGCCTTCTTAACAGCAATATCAACCTGGGTGGCAACTTTCAGGGATCTATGTACCTGGACACCAAGATCCCTCTGCACATCCACACTACCAAGAATCTTTCCATTGACCCAGTATTCTGCCTTCATATTATTCTTCCCAAAGTGCATCACCTCACATTTGTCTGCATTGAACTCCATTTGCCACCTTTCAGCCCAATTCTGCAGTTTATCCAAGTCTCCCTGCAACCTGCAACATTCTTCCACACTGTCCACCACTCCACCGACTTTAGTGTCATCTGCAAACTTACTAACCCATCCACCTATGTCTGCGTCCAAGTCATTTATAAAAATGACAAACAGCAGTGGTCCCAAAACAGATCCTTGTGGCACACTGCTCGTAACCGGACTCCAGGCTGAATATTTTCCATCAACCCCCACTCGTTGCCTTCTTTCAGAAAGCCAGTTTCTAATCCAAACTGCTAAATCTCCCTCAATCCCATGCCTCCGCATTTTCTCCAATAGTCTACCATGTGGAACCTAATCAAAGGATTTACTGAAGTCCATGTACACCACGTCAACTGCCCTACCCTCATCCACACGCTTGGTCACCTTCTCAAAAAACTCAATGAGGTTTGTGAGACACGACCTGCCCTTGTCGAATCCATGTTGACTATCCCCAATCAAATTGTTGCTTGCTAGATGATTATAAATCCTATCTCTTATAATCCTTTCCAAAACTTTTCCTACAACAGATGTAAGGCTCACTGGTCTATAATTACCTGGGTCATCTCTACTGCCCTTCTTGAACAAGGGCACAACATTTGCAATCCTCCAGTTCTCTGGTACTAAACCTGTAGCCAATGACAGCTCAAAGATCAAGGCCAAAGGCTCCGCCATCTCCTCCCTAGCTTCCCAGAGAATCCTCGGAAAAATCCCATCCGGTCCAGGGGATTTATCTACCTTCACACCTTCGAGGATTGATAACACCTCCTCCTTCCTAACCTCAATCCTTTCAAGTCTAATAGCCCGTATCTCAGTCTTTTCCTCTACAATATTCTCCTTTTCCTGAGTGAAAACAGATGAGAAATATTTGTTTAGCACCTCTCCAATCTCCACAGGGTCCACACACAACTTCCCACTTCTGTCCTTGACTGGCCCTATTCTTACCCTAGTCATCCTTTTATTCCCCACATACCTATAGAAAGCTTTAGGGTTCTCCTTAATTCTACCTGCTAATGGCTGCTCACGTCCCCTCCTTGCTCTTCTTAACTCTCTCTTTAAATCCTTCCTAGCTAATCTGTAACTCTCCATCACCTCATCTGAACCATCTCGTCTCAATGTCACATAAGCCTCCCTCTTCCGCTTAACAAGAGATAAAATTTCTTTTGTAAACCACGGTTCCCTTACCTTATCACTTCCTCCCTGCCTGATAGGGACATACCTATCAAGGACACGCAATATCTGTTCCTTAAACCAGCTCCACATTTCGATTGTCCCCATCCCCTGCATTTTGCTACCCCATTCTATCCCTCCTAAGTCTTGCCTAATCGCATTATAATTGCCTTTCCCCCATCTATAACTCTTGCCCAGTGGCATGTTCCTATCCCTTTCCATCGCTAAACTAAACGCAACCGAATTATGGTCACTCTCTCCAAAGTGCTCACCTACCACTAAATCAAACACCTGGCCTGGTTCATTACCAAGTACCAGATCCAGTGTGGCCTCCCCTCTTGTCGGCCCTTCGACATACTATGTCAGGAAACCCTCCTGCACACATTGGACAAAAACCGATGTAACTGGAAGGCGGGGCGGGGGGGGGGGGGGGGGGGGGGCACTGCTGAGGTGAGGTGGACAGTGGTGGTCCAATGGTATTATCACTGGGCCATTAATCCAGATAATGTTCTGCTGCTCTGGGCTCAAATCGCACCATGGTACATGGCAGAATTTGAATTAAATGATAATTTGGACAAGAGTCTAAAGATGACCATGAATCCATTGCCACTATCCGGCTGACTTAATGTCCTTTAGGGATGGAAACCGCCAGCCTTACCTGGTCTGGCCTACATTGACTCCAAACCCACAGCAATGTGGCCAACTCTTAACTGCCCTCTGGGCAATTAGGAATGGGTAATAATTACTGGCCTTGTCAATAATGCTCTCATCCCAAATGAATGAAGAAAGCAGAGTAGTTTGTAAGATGCCTTGGTGCTGACACTGGGTCAGTATGGGATAGGCTTTTAATGATCCACTTGGCGTTTTTATCCCACAGCCGCATGGTTTATGACAGTGTTGATCATAGCCCTCTCAAGATACAAAGTATCAATGTATTGCTACATTTATGAGCAGCTGAAATGCTGCCAAAGGTGGATTAATTTAGCTGAAGATTCCAGAAGTAACATAAGTTTCTGAAGAAAGGTCCCAACCTGAAACGTCAACTTTCCTGATCCTCTGATGCTGCCTGACCTGCTGTGCTCCTCCAGCTCCACACCATATTGTCTCTGACTCCAGCATCGGCAGTTCTTGCTATCTCTGCTTTAATGTTTGTCTTTTTTCAAACGGGATTTCAGCAGCTGGCTTAGAGCGTTTGAGTGTTTAGGTTTCATGCTCCCTGTGAGAAATTATTCGATCCACTGTTCCCAGAGATCAAAAGCTACAAGGCCTGGATTTTAATTGCAAGAAAACTGGCAACAAGTTTAAGAGGTTAGTGAACCCAGAAACCAAACTGAAGTTAAATCAGAAGCAGGAACTAATTCAAGGTGATTTGGAAGTGGGGAATGAAAAGCTGCCTATTCACATCACAGAATCAATCCAAAATGGAGTCTCTGGCCTTATTTAAACCAAACAAAAAACAGAACATGCTTGAAATTCTCAGCAGGTTAAGCATCGTCTGCGCAGAGAAACAGTTAACATTTTATGGCAATGAACTTTCCAACCTCATTCTCCCAGTCACAAGCAGCAACACCCGGGTATTGCTAGCCTGCAGACCCATGTCCATACATTTATTATCTCTTTTGACAGTGTTCTAACTTGCCCAAAGCAAACCATCACCTTGCACTCTCAGTAAATCTTCAGTTCATCAAAACCTCACCCCTCATTTCCTAACTCACACCAAGTCTCATTCCTCACCACCACCATCCCTGTAACCACCTGCCAAAGATTTGTTCAGCAATGTTTCTTCATGAAATGCAATACCAGAAGTGTGAAAGCCATGGTGTCTGAACAACTCTTTCCTTAACCTTGTCCCCCCTCGCTCTGTTGTCTCTTCTAGCTACACAGCTCAGTTAATTATGTTCTTCCAATCCTGGCCTATTTCTAACACACCATCTACCTGGGCTTTAAGCTTTGAAATTTTTTTTATGAATTCATGGAAGCAGGTGCAGGTGCTGCAGATCTTGGGGTGTGGGTAGACTCACAATGCCATTAGGGAGGGAATTCCATGTTTTTGACCCAGTGACACTGAAGAAATGGCAATACACTTCCAGGTCAACATTGTGAATGACTTGGAGGGGAACTTGCAGGGGGTGGTGTTCCTAAGTATCTGCTGTCCTTGACCTTCCAGATGGAAGTGGTCATGGGTTTGGATTATGCTGTCTCAGGAACCTTGGTGAGTTTCTGCAGTGCATCCTGCAGATAGTACACACTGCTGCTACTGAGCTTCGGTGGTGGAGGGAGTGGATGCTTGTGGATGTGGTGCCAATCAAGCGGCTGCCTTGTCCTGGATGGTGTCAAGCTTCTTGAGTGTTGTTGGGGCTGCACCCATCCAGGCAAGTGGGGAGTATTCCATCACACTCCTACCTTTAACCTTGTAGATAGTGGACAGGCTTTAGGGGAGTGAGGTGATGAGCTAGATGTTGTGGGATTCCTAGCGTTGGAATGTCTCCCTCCCTTGCTTTGCACCTTTAAATAAACCTCTTTGCCAGGAGACCCAGCACAGTGCATTACTGAATAGGTCAATGTGACATTAAACACATTAAGCTGCTATCTGCATTCTCGGGTGAAGGAACAAGACTGAACAGCTCTATCTGAAGAACAACAGAGGAGTGCCCCTCTGTTTTGTACAATACTTACCCTGAATCAAGGGATAATCAGTGAACAAGTTACACTCACACTGTGGGAACTAACTCTGTGCCATTTTGTTGCCATGCTTCCAACTAGTCCTAAAAAAACAGTTCCTTTGGTTCAGAGGGATTTTAGGGTAATCCTGAGCTTGCTGCACTCAGATACAAATCCTTAAACAAAAAGAAAACATTTGTTGCTTTGACCAGGAAAACAATAACAGACAATAAACGCATGAGACCAGGCAACCTGAGTAGAACTATTATTGTTGATATTTGCTGGTGAACAGACTCTCTCCTGACTGGGTCAGGTAGCTCGCTATGAGTGAATATTTTAAGATGAAGACATTCACAAGAATGCAGAAAAGATTCACAAGAATAATTCCTGGAAACAGAATTTGCAGTTCCACAGACAGATTAGAGAAGTGGGAGATGTTATATCATAAAACCATATTAATTGGAAGCAGGAAGCAGGGACCGCTTTGCAGAACACCTGCGCTCAGTTCGCAACAAACAACTGCACCTCCCAGTCGCAAACCATTTCAACTCCCCCTCTCGTTCCGCAGACGACATGTCCATCCTGGGCCTCCTGCAGTGCCACAACGATGCTACCCGAAGGCTGCAGGAACAGCAAATCATATTCAGCCTGGGAACCCTGCAGCCCAATGGTACCAACGTGGATTTCACAAGCTTCAAAATCTCCCCTCCCCCAACCGCATCCCAAAACCAGCCCAGCTTGTCCCCGCCTCCATAACCTGTCCTTCCTCTCACCTATCCCCTCCTCCCTCCTCAAGCCCCACCCCCATCTCCTACCTACTAACCTCATCCCGCTCCCTTGACCTGTCCGTCCTCCCTGGACTGACCTATCTCCTCCCTACCTCCCCACCCAAACTCACCATTACTGGCTCCATCCCCGCCTCTTTGATTTGTCTGTCTCCTCTCCACCTATCTTCTCCTCTATCCATCCTCTATCCGCCTCCCCCTCTCTCCCTATTTATTTCAGAACCCTCTTCCCCTCCCCCATTTCTGATGAAGGGTCTAGGCCCGAAATGTCAAGCTTTCCTGCTCGGCCTGCTGTGTTCATCCAGCTCTACACCTTGTTATCTCAGCTTCTCAAGTCTGCCTCACTGTTCAATAAGTCTGTTTGTGGCCTCAACTTTAACTTCCTGATTGTCTCCCATACCCGCAAGTCCCTTCTCAAATTAATAAATCATCCAACTCAGGCTCCAACATGTTCAATAGCCCATTGCCTCTTCTGCTCCCTGCAAGAGAAGATTCCCAAGATTAATGATTCTCAACTTCTTCAGAATTGCTTCTAGCTCTGTCTTAAATAAGAGTCCCCTTATCCTCAAACTGTCCCCTCATTCTAGTTTCCCCGAAGGGTAACAGACCCTCCCGAAGGGGCAAAAACCATACAAAGTACTCCAGGGGTGGTGTCGCCATTGTCCTGTCGAGCTGCAGCGAGCCTTCCCCCTCACTCTCATCCATCCCCTTTGGAATGAAGGCATGAAATTCCCTTTACCTTCCCAATGCCATGCTGTGCCTGCAAGTTGACCTTTTGTGATTCATGTACAAGGATCCTCAGATCCCTATTCTCCACACCATTCTGCAGTTTCTCTCCATTCAGATTATATTCTGCTTTTCTGTTCATCCTGCCAAAGTGGACAATTTCACATTTTCCCACATTAAACTGTACCTGCTGAACTTTTACCAACTCACCTAACCTTTGCTGTCTCTTTGTCTCCTTTTCCTACTATCCTTGTATCAGCGGGAAACTTAGCTACTCAAGCTAAATCATTGCAAACTCTTCCAAATGGTTCAGGCCCCAGCACCAATCCCTGTGGCTCTCCAAACTCAGTTGAGGAAGGGTCACCAGACCTGAAATGTTAACTCTGATAGGGGAGGCAATGGCCTAATGGCATTATTGCTGGACCGTTAATCCAGAGACCCAGATAATGTTCCCGGGACGCGGGTTCAGATCCTGCCACGGCAGATGGTGGATCTGGAATTAAGAATCTAACGATGACCGTGAATCCATTGTCGACTGTCAGAAAAATCCATTTGGCTCACTAATGTCCTTTAGGGGAGGAAACTGCCATCCTTACCTGGACTGGCCTACATGTGGCTCCAAACCCACAGCAATATGGTTGACTTTTAATTGCCCTCTGGGCAATTAGGGATGGGCAATTAATGCTGCCTGGCCAGCAATAATCTCCCCCATGAATGAATAACAAGAAAAAAAATCTTCCTCACAGATGCTGTCAGACCTGCTGAGCTTTTCCAGCAATTTGTGTTTGTTCCTGATTTACAGCTTCTGCAGTTCTTTCCATTTCTACTCACTTATCCCGACTCTGTAGGGATTTTATGATTCTACGAAAACAATGTGGAATCAGACCATTCAGCCCATCAAGTCCACACTGACCCTCTGAAGAGCATCTCACCCAGACCCAAAGCTTATCGTATCCCATAACACTGCATTTCCCATGGCTAACCCACCTTGCCTGCAAATCCCTGGACATGATGGGGCAATTTAACATGGCCCATCTACCTATACTGCACATCTTTGGAGGGAACCAGAACACCCGGAGGAAATCCACACAGACACAGAGAGAACGTGCAAACTCTACACAGACAGTTGCCTGAAGGTGGAACTGAAACCGAGACCGTGACGTTGAGAGGCAGTGCTAACTATCGAAAGACAACATTTACAAGGATGTTGCCAGGGTTGGAGGGTTTGAGCTGAGGGGAGAGGCCGAACAGACTGGGGCTATTTTCCCTGGAGCATCAGAGGTTGAGGGGTAACGTTATAGAGGTTTAGAAAATCATGAGGGCCCCGACTAGGGTGAATAGCCAAGGTCTTTCCCCCAGGGTAAGGGAGTCCTAAACTGGCAGGCATAGGTTTAAGGTGAGAGGGGTAAGATTTAAAGGGACCCAAGGGGCAACTTTTTTACACAGAGGGTAGTGTGTGTATGGAACGAGCTGCCAGAGGAGGTGGTGGAGGCTGGTACAATTACACATTTAAAAGGCATCTGGATAAGTATATGAATAGGAAGGGTTTAGAAGGATATGGGCCGAATGCTGGCAAATGGGGCTCGATTAATTTAGGATATCTGGTCAGCATGGATGAGTTGGACCAAAGGGTCTGTTTCCCAAATGTACAGTTCTGTGACTCTGATATGTTCTCCTTACAGGAGGAGATTTGATCCAGATGCTCAAAATCACAAGGGATCTGGGCAACAGAGGACTAATCTCGAATTGGCAGAAGGATCAAAAATCATCAGTTGACACAGAATTAAGGTGATTGGCAGGACACGCAACCAAGACATGCGTAAAACCTTTTAAACACAGCCAGAGGTAAGAGAATCTGGAATGCACTAGCTGTGGTTGTGGAAGAGGCAGGTCATATAAGCTTTTAAAAAAATGATTAGCCAGAGGGAAATATTGTACAGGGTAATGGTTTATTTTTGTGTTTTAAGATGGCTCCAGAGAGTGGTGACATTATACAACACTTTTCACTGTTTACTAACAAGGTACACGTGACAATAAATAAATCAAATCAAACAGCAAGATGTGGTACTAGATGAACTGCTCCCGCAGACAGCCAGCACCACCATAAGGACTGAATGGCCTCTTTCTACACTGTGACAATCTCAGGACATCTTCCCCAAGCAAACTGCTGTTGCTCCTGGGTAAATATATACATCTGTCAGAAACATCAAGTGGCTCGACTGAAAATTTATACAGGGTGGAAATAAATGACAATAATCCTTAATGAGCCATGTACAACATACACGTATAATTACCCCCACACAAATACACAAAGATTTCACCCTCTGCTGTTTAAGGAATTATAAATACCAAATGCCAAAGTCTACAGCTCTTGATCATTCTGGTGATGAGGCTAATTTAAAATTAGTTCATTTTAATGATGAGGAACACCCACAGTTTGTGTAAAGTTATTGAAATATACATGCCATTCAGCCCTTCAAACCTATCCCAAAAATCTAATCATGTCCATCAGTTGATCTGTATCTGAACTCCATTTAGCTCCACGTCCTTTCATAGCCTTTCCTAACGTTGATCACTCTTGTGGTGAAAGCTTTCAATTAGCCTCAAGAACTTCTCATTCTCCTGGGAAAAGATCTCACCCAGGACTTCAATACAAATTGAACCAGTTCAAATTCAAAGATGTTGTCTTTTTCTGGATTGACAAAGAGTGGGAATTGTTTACTTGTGGTTCTCTGGGACCTCAATGAGATCACTCCTCACCTTTTCTATACTCAGGAGAATGCTCAGAAATAAAAAACACAGAACAAGTGTCTGCAAGCAGTCAGCGTTGTTTAACCCTTCTGTGACTATAATCTCCAAAGATTACTGTTCTCCTGCTAAAATGGAAAGTAATTTCCAGATAGGTCTGACCAAACCTTTGCACAATTTATCCATTTAGTCAGATTCCTGCAGGTCCCTTTCTAACAGCATTCGGGGTATGTATAGCTCCATCACTCAGACCGCAGTGGCTCCAAAAACAGTTCACTACCACCTTCGCAAGGGTACATAGGAATAGGCAATAAATACAGGCCAGGCACGATACCCACATTCTTTTGTATGAAAATAAGACCACAAGTTGCGTCAAGTTTCACACAGTGAGGTTTCACTAATTGAACAAGATAAACGATTGGTTCATCTGTTCTGTAGTGATGATGGTGAATACTAGCAAGGAGCCCTGCTCATCGTAGAACACTGCCTCCCAATTCCACCTGATAAAGCAGCTGAAATCTTGACATAACAGCAGAATGGAACAATGCCAGCACAAACAAGGCAGTATTCCAACCACACGGCACAGCAGTCTCAGACCAGTTTACAGCCACAAGGCTTCGAATGGTCAGTGGGAGACAGGAGAAGTATGTCCCCGAGACAAGTTAACAATGACCAGGTAAAACAGAAATTAGTGCAATAATCCATTAAAATTCATTTCAAGTGCCAGAGACCACTCAAATCAAATCAAAACAAATACTCAACATTTTGGCAGACATTGAAGTCAGTTCAATTCAACATTGAACAGTAGGGAATATGCTTCTTGCGAGACAATCATTTGGAACTAGCATCAGGTTACAACAGCAACTTCTGATTAAGTCCTGATCATTGTGCAGACAGCTATCCAAGATTCAAAAACAATTAAAAAAACTCTCAACTGCATACACCTGAGTGCAGTGTTAATAAGAGAGCGCAGTTTGATCAGAAACATACCAAGAATCACTAACTGCTGCGATAGCCATCAGCACTTCTGCAGAAATGATTTGTGAATCCTGTATGATTGGTCCTGGAATGAGGAAATCCTTAACAATTCTAAATTAACACCTCAGTCCTTCTGCATTGTGCAGTAAATGATTAGGTTATCGTTTATCAAGTGCCTTATTTCATACTGTGTCCTTGTAAATCTAGGAGGTCAGGCAACAGATTGGAAAGCACAATTCAAAGCCACTGGTCTATTCAGGACATCACACCACCCTACGTGTCCACCATCTGTTAGAAACTCTTGTGTGGGTAGCATGTGGATTCTTATCCTTCAGGAAAGTAATCAACACAGATATGACAAAATTCTGGCCAGGCACTCAAATACCTTGATTATCATCTTCGGAGATTGGTAAAACAAGAAAATGCATTACAACGTGGCAAGGGAAGGAATCAGCAATTGTCTAAAAGCACATTAAGTGGATTAAAAATGTCCCACTTTGGTTATATCACAATTAGCCTGAAGGAAATAGCATTATAACAGTTTGCTTGGAACAACTTAACATGTTTATAAACTTTTGAAATACGACACTCATAAAAAATGGATCAGCTGCAGTTTACCAACTGATAAATGAAAACTATCAACAGAAATCTCCTCATATCAATGTGCAGAGCAGGAAAATGCATTCAAAACTTGATGGTGGAAGTTACTGAAGGTGATAGGGGACTCTAATAATTGGCTGTTGACCAGTGGTGATGGCTCAGCACTGCCTGTCCACAGAGGGGAAACTCCCAGATTAAATACTCATTGGGCAGTAAGTGGGGAGTGGCATCAAGGAGACTGAGTGGAAACTTTGACCACTGAGAGCTGCCTGTCAATCAGGAGAAGTCACAGAATTGTTACTGTGCTGAAGGCGGCTGTTCAATGCACTGTGCCTACATCAGCTCCGAACATTTCAATTTAATGCCAATCTCATGAAACCACGTGCATTGATTATTTAAATAAAAACATCAAACACCCTGTTGACTGTCTTTACTTAAGAAAGGATTATAAGGAAAAGCCTGGGAACTACAGATTGATGAGTCTGACATCAGTGGTTGATAGGTTGCTGGGGTGGATTGAGAGATAGGATTTATATGCTTTTGTAGGGGCAAGGCATGATTAGGGATTGTCAGCATGGCTTTGTGCATGGGAAATCTTGTCTCACTAACTTGATCGATTACATCTTCAAAAAGACTGACGAGGGCAGAGCAGTAGACGTTGTCTACACGGTCTTTAGTAAAGCCTTTGACAAAAGTACTTGTTAGTCTACTGTGTGAAAAGTTATGTCACATGGGATTCAGGGTGAGCTTGTCAATTGGATACAAAATTGGCTTAATGGTAAGAGCTAAAGGGTGATGAAGGAAGAGGAAGAGGGTTCTGAAATAAATAGGGAGAGAGGGGGAGGCAGATAGAAGATGGATAGAGGAGAGGATAGGTGGAGAGGAGGCAGACAAATCAAAGAGGCAGGGATGGAGCCAGTAAAGGTGAGTGTGGGTGGGGGGGTAGGGAGGAGATAGGTCAGTCCAGGCGACATGGGCCTCTTGCAATGCCACAATGATGCCACCCGAAGGCTGCAGGAACAGCAAATCATATTTAGCCTGGGAACCCTGCAGCCCAATGGCATCAATGTGGATTTCACAAGCTTCAAAATCTCCCCTCCCCCAACCGCATACCAAAACCAGCCCAGCTCGTCCCCACCTCCCGAACCTGTCCTTCCTCTCACCTATCCCCTCCTCCCACCTCAAGCCCCACCCCCACCCCCATCTCCTATCTACTAACCTCATCCCGCCGCATTGACCTGTCCGTCCTCGCTGGACTGACCTATCTCCTCCCTAACCCCCCCACCCACACTCACCTTTACTGGCTCCATCCCTGCCTCTTTGACTTGTCTGCCTCCTCTCCACCTATCCTCTCCTCTATCCGCCTCCCTCTCTCTCCCTATTTATTTCAGAACCCTCTTCCCCACCCCCATTTCTGATGAAGGGTCGAGGCCCGAAACGTCAAGCTTTCCTGCTCCTGTGATGCTGCTTGGCCTGCTGTGTTCATCCAGCCCCACACCTTGTGATCTTCTATTAAACAGTTTTGCCACTTGTTTTAAGGATGAGTTGTGTTATTATAAAGAGATTCTTTTCAGTTTATTGGAGAAACCCCGTGAAATTCTCTGGTGTTGCTATCCAGGATAACAAAGAGAAACAACTGGTCATTTTGGCGACTGAATTTAAACAATTACACTGACACTGTAACCTGTAAAATTCTAACTGGACTAGACAGGCTAAATGCAGAAAAGATGATCGTGATGGCCAGGGAGTGCAGAACCCGGGGTCACAGTCACTACTTCACTCTACAAGGTGGGCAGCCTGTGGAATTCTCTGCTACAGAAAGCGGTTGAGGTCGAAACACTGAAAAGCTTTCAAGAAGCAGTTATATATAGTTCTTGGGGCAAAAGGGATCAAGGGGTATACGGAGTATGCAGGAACAAGGGACTGAGTTTGATGTCAGCCATGATCATATTGAATGGCAGATCAGGCTCAAAAGGGCTGAATGGCCTACTCCTGCTCCTATTTACTCAGGTGTGACTGTCACATGAAGAAGCTCAAAGAAACGAGGGACAGTTTAGAACAAATACTTCATGTTGATGGAGATGAGAACGCGAACATTACCACCATGAGTTTATTTGGTCAGAAACTAAACTCAGCGAAAGGTGAAATACACAGGCTCACAGAATTAGTGTGGAAGGAGGCCATTAGGCCTATCACGACTGCACTGGTTCTATTACCTGGTGCCATTCTTCCTTTTCCCCAAATACTTGGGCATTATTTAAATAAAAGCAATCATTTAATACCCTCTCAAAAGCCTCAAGTGAACCAGCACAAACCCTGTCTAAATTTTATAAGTCTCTATCGGATCCCCCTCATTCATTTCAACTCCAGCAAAAACAATCCCAACCTAGTCAATCTCTCCTCATACACCAGTCCCACCATCCTCCGAATCAGCCTGGTAAAACTTCGCTACACTCCCTCGAGAGCAAGAGCATCCTTCCTCAGAAAAGGAGACCAAAACTGCACACAATGTTCTAGGTGTGGTCTCATCAAGGCTCTGTATAACTGCAACAACACATCCCTGCTCCTGTACTCAAAACCTCTCACAATGAAGGCCAACATACCATTTGCCTTCTTTACCACCTGCTGCACCTGCATGCTTACCTTCAGCAACTGGTGCACAAGGACACCCAGATCCCACTGCACACTCCCCTCTCCCAATTTACAGCCATTCAGGTAGTGATCAGCCGCATTGTTTTTGCTTCCAAAGTGAATAACCTCACATTTATCCAAATTATACTGCACCTTGAATAACCCCACATTTACCCAAACATGTGGAGGACGTGGAGGAAATTGATCACAACAGTGCAAGGAATGAGGGACTTCAGTGAATGGAGACAGACTGAAGAAGCTGGGTTTGTTCTCCTTTACAGCAGAGAAGGTTAAGGAGAGATTTCATAGAACTGCCCAGAACCAGCAAAGGCTGCATACAATAAACAGGGAGAAACTATTTCCACTAACAGGATGGTCAGTATCCAGAGGACTGAAATCTCATACTGTTAACAAAAGTCCTGAGGGAAGATGAGAATGTTGCTTTTTATGCAGGAAGTTATGATCTGGGGTGGACTGTCTGAAAGGGTACTGGAAGGAAAAGGAACAGCAAAAGGGAACAGAAGAGATATTTAGAAAGGAAAATTCTGGATGATCGGGGCAGGCAATGGCCCTAGTGGTATTATCTCTGGACTGCTAATCCAGAGACCCAAGTAATGTTCTGGGGACCTAGGTCTGAATATTACCACGGCAGATGGTGGAATTTGAATTCAATAAAAATATCTGGAGTTAAGAGTCTAATGATATCCATGAATCCGTTGTCAATTGTCAGGAAAAACCCATCTGGTTCACTACGCCCTTTAGGGAGGGAAACTGCCATCTTTACCTGGTTTGGGCTACATGTGGCTCCAGGCCCACAGCAATGTGGATGACTCTTAACTGCCCTCTGGGCAATAAATGATGGCCTGGCCAGCGATGCCCTCAACCCATGAATAAGGAAACAAAAATCATGGGAAAGGCCAAGCGGAGAATTCTGTCAAAGAGCCAGCACAAGGAAGCTGCTGAGAGTTCTGAGTGAATGAATCACACCACTGCACATGTACTGCCCACAGAGAGCTTAAGCTCAGATTCATTGGTCTCACATTAGTCATGAAATATCTAATTAATCAGCTTCCTTTCAACAGAATACTCAAAGCAATCCTGTCGTCATCGGCATTCAATGCTTCAAACCGTTTGCAGCTTAACACCATCAAGACATTACCTGAGCCGCATATGCTAGAATGGAGATGTACTGCTCACCTTAAATCATTTCTAGGACAGTAGTGAGCAGTAATGCAATAACTGCAGCTCTACTGCTTCACCAGTCACTCTGTATTCCTGCAAAATAACCCACAACCACAGATAGTTACGTTACACAGAATTTATAACACACTCACAGGCCACTGGGCCCAACTGGTCCAAGCGCTCCATCGTCTCTTCCCACCCTATAAACACAACCGGTTGTTCCTTTCTCTCTCCTGTGTTTAACTAATATTTATTTATATTTACCCCAAACATTCCCTGTGTGATCATGTGCCACATTCTCTGGGTAAAGACGTTTCCATTGGATTAATCAGTAACTGTATTAGGTTTAAGGCTCCTAGTTTTCTGGCCTCTGGAGGATCTGGAAGATCTACCCTAAAACTAGCCTTTCCAAATCTTAAAAACCTGTCCCAGGTTATGTCTTGACTTCTAACTGAGAGAAAAGTACTCCTGCATCTTCAGTCTCTCTCCAAGGTTTCGGTACAGTCCCTGTGAACCTTTTCCACACCATCCTCAGTGACTCTACATCCTACAGGGCACTGTGGGGCCTGATCATTTTCAGAATTGAAAACAAAAGCAATTGGCAAGACAGGACAGGCCAACTGGTTCATCAAGCTTGCTCATAAGTTGTGACTAGAATACCTACTCCTCAATTAACACTATCCTTAATACCCCAAACAGGAACAGCAGAAACTAATGACTCAGTACAGGTTTATCCCGGATGACAGCTACACACCAAGAGAGACCACGTTAAACAAACTACAACCTCCACTATGAAACACCAACTCTACACTGACACCAGATCAGAGATCATCTCGATTTCAACATTTTCTTCCTAGTTTCCAAATCACTGATGGTCTGACCAGCACACACCACTCCCCCCATCCCAATCTCCTCCAGTCCAATGACTTTCCAAGATCTCTAGTCTCTTGCACAAATCCGTAATATTTATCACTTCACCAATGGTGTCCATGTCTTCAACTTCCTAGATCCTAAATTCTGGAAATCCCTTCTCAAACTTTTCTATTCCTATCTCTTTCTGTAAAACACTGCTTAAAACACGCAGCTGTCCCAATATTTACGTGGCTTGGATTAAAAATTTGTTTGATTCGTTTAAACATTTTACTATGTTCAAAGATACTACATTAATTTGCAAAGTTATTGTTGTACCGACATCTATTGCTGTTAATTGACAGAACTGTTGCAAGTTTCATAGTTCTGTTTGCTGTTCCTTTGCCATCAGCCAGGCACTTTCTCAGCAACTCAGCCATTCAATACCAGTGCTAAATTAACAGTATTTGTACAAATCAAAAATAACCTCTCACTCAAGCACTGACGTCAATAAATACAGCTTCCACTTTTTATAAAAGGAGGGTCTGGCATTCACTCTCCTCCATCACTTGTTCCCCACTTGCTCAGAGAATCACAGAGACCAGTTGTGGTTGGAATCTTGGGAGACTCATTGTAACTATTGTGAAACTGGAATTGACAAAATGAAGACAATCAAAAGCAAAGCCACCATAGATGCAGAAGTAAAACAAAAGCAGATCATTCTGGAACTACTCAGCAGTCTAACTGAGAAGCCGGGCAAGATCACAGACCTGAAACTCCGATTATCATTAGAGTCATACAACTCGGAAACAGATCCTTGGGTCCAAGTCGTCTATGCTGTGCAAGTTTCCTAAACTAGAACCATTTGCCTGCATTTGGCCCAATTCCTCTAAACCTTTCCTATTCATGCACCTGTCCAAATGTCTTTTAAAAATGTACCTGCATCTACTACTTCCTCTGGCAGTTCATTCCACATACACAACACCTTCTGCGTGAAAAGGTTGCCTCGTGTCCTTTTTAAATCCTTCTCCTCTCACCTTAAAATTACACACTCTAGTTTTGAATTCTCCCACCCTGGGAAAGAGACCTTTGTTATTCACCTTAACTATGATCTTATAAACCTCTACAAAGGTTACCCCTCAACCTCCTAGGCTCCATTGAAAAAAATCCCAGCCTCTCCTTATAACTCAAAACCTCCATTCCGGGCAACATCCTGGTAAATCTCTTCTGAACACGCTCCAATTTAATAATGTCCTTCCTACAGCAGGGCAACCAGAACTGTACTGCATTTTCTGGTTTTATTGCTAATTGATCGTTAGCTCACACTCCAATTCTGCCATTTCTGAGGGAGGAGGGGCCCAACATTGTTCCAGGCCCGAGGAATCCAATTCCTTCGTGCTTAGCACCAACTACAAAATGGATATAGCGCTGCAGTCTCACATATTAAAATCTACACAGAGCAGGATCGAGGAGCTGAATGGCCTGCTCTCAGTTTGTATAAGGGACACCATCAGAATGGAGTTATGCTGAGGCTCTCTCTCTGGCAGCTGAGTCAGAGCCATGTGGGAACTAGTCCCGAGTCTTCAATTCACAGTTCAGTGTCAGGAAGACAGTGCTGCGGGAGTACTGCTCTGTATAAGAGACTGTCTTTAATGCAACGTTAAACCACTGCCCTTTATAATGGATGAAAACAATCCCATGGTGTTATTTAAAAAAAAAAGTAGAAGTCTACCCTGTGCTCGAGCCAATGTTCAACCACTAACTACCATTCTTCAAGCAGGTTACCTGATCACTAGCAAACATCAAAGTGTGGGATCTTACTATGCAGAGGTTGGCTGCCTCGTACCCTACATTTCCAAAAAGGACCAGACTTCAAGAAGATCTTAGGAAATCCAGAGGCATGGCAGGTGCTATGGAAATGCACGATCTTTATCTCTAACAAGTTGCCAATTTATCTGCAAGGTGTTCCGCACAACAGCGTGTCAGTTAGCTCAGTTGGCTGGATGGTTGGTTTGACGCTAACAGTGTGGGTTCAATTCCTACACTGGCTGAGGTTACCGTGAAGGATTCTCCTTCTCACTCGCTTCCCCCTTTCCTGAGGCATGGTGACCCTCAGGTTAAACCAACATTAGTCACCTCTCTGCTATGGTTCGGTAAGACTATAGTGACCTTACCTTCTGTAAAGCATCCAACACCAAAAGGAAAACCACACGACCTGAAACTCAAAAGCACAGCATCATCCCATAAACTGTTCACAATGATCAAGATTACAGGTTCGGCAGTCCACAGAGTCTTCAGAACAGGACAGGATTGACAACCCAGTTGCAGAAATAGTGCAGTTAAAAGCAGCAATTAACAGTGAGTATAATGTGGTGTATTCACATCACCCAACCATCCAAATGAGGCAGCGTCCTGCTCTCCCCACAACTCACCGGTGACTGGAGCTTCAATGTCCAGCATTGTCTTCTCTTGATGGAGAATGGATGCCCCTTCTGTTATAATCCGCATTGCTGCAGCCTCCTCCACACGGCCCTCTTTAGTAAGATGAGCCTTAAGCACATCCACACGTGGCTTCCCATCGTGGTCAAAGACCTCTTTAACCGTCAACCGGTGGCTGGGAGGGAAGGGAACGGCTGTGGGGAGAAAGGGGAATATGATATCACCATGTGTCACACCAACCTGCAGATCAGTCAGACGCACAGGGATCGGACAGCAATCACTCTACTTTCTCCGTTATGTTTGAAGCACTGTTTACTAAACATGTCCAGAATGAAATGGAAACAAAGTTTTTGAAGCAACCTCCTGTGGAATTTCATGTCAGTTGAAACTTTGAGTCAGAAAGTTGTGGGTTCAAGACCTACTCACTCACAGAGATTTGGCCATTAAATCTGAGCGTACACTCCCAGTGTGGCATCGAGGGAGTGCTGCACTGTTGGAGGTGACAACTTTCAGAGATGATGCCAACTCAAGAGTCCATCCAGCCTCTACACTTCCAAAGTACAAGGTAGTTGTCTTCAACATCCTGGCCAATAACAATGGCCTTTATTTCATAGGTATGGGAGCCTGCTTTGTACAAACTGGTGGCTGCATTTCCAACATTGCAACAGTGGCTACACCACAAAATGTACTCCACTGATTGTGAATCACCCTGGGGAGCTCTGATGCCAAGAAAGGTGCTACATAAATGCAGAGATAGCAGAAGAAGGGTCTCGACCAGAAACATCAGCTTTCCTGCTCCTCTGATGCTACCTGGCCTGCTGTGTTCCTCCAGCTCCACACTGTGCTACATAAATGAAGGCATCTTTTTCTTCCATTGGGAAGAGAAAAGATCAATACATTTTACAAGGGGTTTAGTGATTCAGGTCAACAGATTTTACATTTGCTCTTTCCAGAAGGAACATATTTGAAATCAGTGGCACAAGCCTGACAACATCAAGCTGACTTTAAAAAAATGTACTATCTGAGCTGACATACAAAGAAGAAAGCCAGATTGTCAATCATGTAATTTCTGGTGGTTCCACTTTACTGCAACGTCTACTCAACGGGAAGAGAACACGAGCAGATTGATGGTCATTCCTGACAGTCCAGCTGCAGCCAGGAGAGATGTCCCATCAGCCCAGGTTCAGAGACACCTCGGTGCTTGAGAACACTAATCCAGGCAAACACTCCAGTGCATTAGTGATGAGTGCCGCACTGTCAGGAGGTGCCATCTCTCACCAGAGGTTGCTACCTACCAAGTCATTCCTGGCAATTACACAAACCAAAGGTTATTTTGTTTGGGAAGTCTTGCAATACTAATCAGTGATGGTAGTTTTATCGGTGAATGCTTTGTACCTGGTGTCTGTCCAGGCCCAACAACATTTTATTGTTTACCGTCAGTTTAGCTTAAGTTCTTCACCCGGGTACCTTTCTATACTGAAACAGATGCACAGCAGCAACTGCATCATCTACAAGGCACAAGTCAGGAGTGTGATGGAATACTCCCCTCTTGCCTGGATGCATACAGACCCAACAGCACTCAAGAAGCTCGACACCTTCCAGGATAGAGCAGTCCATTTGATTGATACCACATCCACTCTTTCCCACCAACGATGCTCAGTAGCAGCAGTGTGTACTATCTACAAGGCTCCTTAGACAGCACCTTCCAAGCCCATTACCATCACCTCTGCCCTCTAAAAGGACAAGGGCAGCAGATACAGAGGAACACCACGCCCTGCACCCGCAAGTTCCCCTCCTTGTGAGGAAAATCACCAGTTTAGCATCTGCAGCTAATATTAACACTTGGCGAGGGCGGCGGGGGTTCGGGGGTGATTTATTTTGAAGAAAATGCAGCTCTTTTGACCATGTTATTTTGTTTAAATGTCTCAATGTTTTGTGACCACCAATAATTTCACTTAGTTTTCATCTAAATGAAAATGAACTAGATGCAAAACATTTAATTATCCAGCCATACAGAGGAGCTGATTAACCACTTATTGTATTTGAATTTTTACAGAATCTATTTCTGGCACTGTAATTTTTGGAGGAAGAATTGAATGAAGCAACACAATTAATATGAAGTGGGAATTTAGTATTTAAAAAAAGAAACCAGCTCATTTGAATTAAGCAACTTTGGATTAAGAGCACACAAGAGTATTCAATCTTTGAAGTAGTGCTGATCTTATACAGCAATAGTCCAGCAAAACAGATTCAGTCTTTTCTTAAATTACAACACATTTCAACATTCGGACTGGAGGTCTGTGACCAGCGGTGTACCACAAGAATTGGTGCTGGGTCCCCTGCTTTTGTCATTTACATAAATGATCTGAATCTGAATATAGGAGAGATGGTTAATAAGTTTGCAGGTGACAACAAAATAGGTGGGGTAACGGAAAGTGATCTTAGGATTCAAGTTCATAGTTCCTTGAAATTGGAGTCGCAGGTAGACAGGGAATGAAGGTGGTGTTTGGTATGCTCGCCTTTATTGGTCAGTGCATTGTGTATAGGAGTTGGGAGGTCATGTAACAGCTGTACAGGACATTGGTTAGGCTACTTTTGGAATAATGCATGCAATTCTGGTCTCCCTGCTATAGGAAGGATGTTGTGAAACTTGAAAGAGTTCAGAAAAGATTTACAAGGATGTTGCTAGGATTGGAGGGTTTTAGCTACAGGGAGAGGCTGAATAGGCTGCAGCTATTTACCCTGGAGCATCAAAGACTGAGAGGCAACCTTATAAAGGGGCATGGATTGGGTGAATAGCCAAGGTCTTTTACCCAGGGTAGGGGAGACCAGAACCAGAGCGGAGAGGTTTAAGGTGAGAGAGGAAAGATTTAAAAGGGATATAAGGGGCAACTTTTTCACAGAAGGTGGTGCGTGTATGGAATGAGCTGCCAGAGGATGTTGTGGAGGCTGGTACAATTACAACATTTAAAAGGCATCTGGATGGGTACTTGAATAGGAAGGGTTTAGAGGGATATGGGTTAGATGCTGGCAAATGAGACTAGATTAATTTAGGATATCTTGATGGCATAGATGAGTTGGACTGAAGGGTCTGTTTCCATGTTGCATGATTCTGTGTAAATAGTTAGGACATTGGAGAGTACTCAGTGTTAATTCTACCTCAGTGCAGTCATGTTTGAAGATGTTGCCATAAACAGTGCTTTAACTTTCTACAATTGTTACAAGCTGGAATTAATATTTTACGAAGAGACATTCCCTTTGAAATTCTATACGTGCTTTAAGCAGAAATAGTAAATTCAGTCACCATTTCAAAAGCTGGAACTGTTCTGTAACTATGTAAGTAGGACAGGTGTTTTTCAAATTAAAAACTTCAGCTGCAATTTTTAAACTTGGTATAAAATAAAAATCTCCAAAATGAAAGAAAAGAAGATTAGTTCTTGCAGGTTTCTTCATAGAAACATATGAAAAAATAAATCCCAGACTGTCACTGTATAAAACTTTAATCACAAAGCTCCCTGGAGCAGCAATTGAGCAAGGAAACATTCCGCCAGGTTCCAGGTTGTGACATTTACAGCTACCTTCAGTCTGCAGCTTGTTTTTCCTCTATATGTCATATTCTCCTCACCTGTAACATTCTGACTCGGAACCTTCCCTCGGTGTTTGCCAATTTTACTATTTGTAAAGCCAACAATGTTTCAAAGTGTGTTTGTGTAGGTACATAAAAATGACATTTGATATTTCTTTTTCTTGTCAATCTGCTTTCTCTCAGTATTTTTTTACTGAACTAGTGATCAGCAAGCAACGATCTAAAGGTGTGCATCTGTGGGTATGCAGGTGAATGACAGTCTGGTTGTGTGGATGGTTCATGAGTGATCTGACTCAACAACAATAATGTGAATTAGCATAGCACCTTCAGGGTAGGACAGCACCTTTGAGTGTTTCACATGAGTATAAAGCAGGTAACAATATAAACGGGAAAGCATGCTGAAAGAGGCCCAGCTGAAAGGAGCATCTTAAAAGGAGGTGGTGTTGTGAGGAAGGGTCACTCGACCCAAAAAGTTAACTAATTTCTCTCCGCAGATGCTGCCAGATTTGCTGAGCTTTTCCTGCAATTTCTGTTTTAGTTTCTGATTTACAGCATCTGCAGTTCTTTCAGTTTTTAAAAGGCGAAGGTCTTAGGAGTGGAATTCCAGAGCTTAGGGCTCAGGAGGTTAAAGCCATGGCTGCTGACAGCAAAGTGATTAAGAATGGCCAGGTAGAGTGGCAGCCAGGCAGAGTGGCAGCTGCTAGAGAGATCCACAAGACAGAACTCAATTCCCAACACAACAGAAACAGTCTTGGAATCCTAACGAAAAAAATTCATTTGACTTAAGTCACTATGAAGTATCTTGCCAGTGAAGCACGAACAGCTGTGAAGGAGTATATTATTCATTCTTCCATCTATTATCCAATTATAGTGTAATGTTTTTGGAAAATAACTACCCTCTAATGCTGAGCCGTTTACACTAAACATGGAACATTTGCCACCAGGAATCAAAGTTGTGATCAAAAACACAAACATCTCCACAGGTACAAGGGCAGGGAAAGCACAAACCAACCCCAACAGTAAACAGGCTGAAAATGGGTCAGAGACAAACCCAACACAATGGATGAGTCGGAACACTGACCAGTCCCGAGTGAAGTCAGAAAGTGCCTGTTACCCCAATGGTTAAATATAAATAATACGTCATTTGCCCCAAAACTTTGAAATTCAGTTTGAACTTTGAAGTCTGAGTATGACTGGCAGGTTGAAACATTGGTGGACATACAGCAGAACTCAGTAGGACACATAGCCCAATGCTGCTGATTTCTCTCTTCCTGATACACAGACGCGGTGACACAAAGCTCAGACACAGTTCCTGCCATCCCAGGCTGATGGGGGTTCACCATGTGAAGGGGCTCTCTACCAGCGTCACTAATCTTAAAGCCAGCGATATCAAGACTGTGACACAGGACAGGCACAAGAGCTTGCAGTTCTCCAACCCCAAGCAGCGTCAAAAGGTATCAACTTAATCAGAGAAAGCGCACAAAATTGCTCAATCTAATAAGTCTATGCGCCACAGACAGGAAAATAGAGAGACAAAAATGTGCAAACTAAATGGGTTACCCTTGGGAAATGCAGTGTTACAGGGATAGGGTGGGGGAGTGGGTCTGGGTGGGATGCTCTTCGGAGGGTCAGTGCACACTCGATAGGCCAAATGGCCTCTGTGTGTACTGTAGAGGTTCTAAGTTTCTTCTACGCTTCTATGACAAGTTAATTAATATGGGCTAGTAGGAACTGCAGATGCTGTAGAATCTGAGATAACAAGGTGTAGAGCTGGATGAACACAGCAGGCCAAGCAGCACCAGAGGAGCAGGAAAGCTGATGTTATCTCGTAATTAAAATAGACCCAGTTTTTAAACACTGGTATTTTTGTGCACCGTTTATAAGAAAACTGGGGGGACTTTCAATCAGCATTAAAACAGGGATGTCGAGATTGCAGAAGACAAAAATTTTTTGGTAACAAACACATTTTTGACATTAAAGTGGCACATTAAATCACACTTTCACAGATTGGGCCCCACTAGATACACACATCAGTTATTACTGTGCAAAATATTCATAAAAAATATCCAGCAGCAAAATGTCATTGTCAGAATCTGAACATACACCAGGTATAAACCATTGGGAACTGTTCATCTATAACACTATCAAAACACCATTCCTGTAATACAAACCTTCACTACAAAATTAAACTTGGTTTTCAATTCGTCAGCAGAAACCAGTGCACAAAGATAGCCATGGATTGCTCAGTGGTTAACAAACTAGGTGCAGGATAGAAACATAGAAGATAGGAGTCGAAGGAGGCCATTCAGTCCTTCGAGCCTGCTCAGCCATTCATCACGATCCTGGCTGATTGTCCAACCCAATAGCCTAATCTTGTTTTCTCCCCATAACCTTTGATCCCATTCGCCCCAAGTGCTATATCTAGTCGCCTCGAATACATTCGATGTTTTGGCATCAACCACTTCCTGTGGTAATGAACTCCACCGACTCACCAGTCTTTGGGTGAAAAAATGTCTCATCTCCGTTCTAAATGGTCTACCCCGAATCCTCATAGTGCGACCCCTGGTTCTGGACACACCCACCATCAGGAACGTCCTCCCTGCATCTACCCTTTTGTGTAATTTTGGTGTGTAAAAACTGGCTGCCTTGTGTACCTTAGTATGACAGTGAATCCACTTCAAATAAACATTTCCCAAAACAGAGACCCCAAGCGACGAATGATGTCAATCCTAAATTATTTCAAAAACAGCAAGAACTGATGTCCCAACTTCTGATGCAGCAGTTACATCTGCCTCCTCAGCTCCTCGGATTAAAGCAAAGTTCTTTTAACTTTAACATTGCAAGCTAAATGAGCACATCAAAAATCAATGTGACTGAGCACAACTGATACCTACACCCAACATGTGCACAAAATGGGGCACAGAGAGGGACAGAGATAAATCTGGCACAAAGGAAGGTGGTCATGGTCATTGGAGATCAGTTATCTCAGCTCCAGGACATCTCTGTGGGAGTTCCTCTGGGTACTATCCCAGGCCCAACTATCCTCAGCTGCTTCATTAATGACCTTCCCTCCATCGTAAGGTCAGAAGTGGGGATGTTTGCCGATGACTGCACAATGTTCAGCACCATTCCCAACTCCTCAGATACTGAAACAGTCCATGTTCACATGCAACAAGATCTGACAAATGGCAAGTAACATTCACACAACAGAAATGTCAGGCAACAACTATCTCCAGTAAGAGATAATCTAACCACCACCTTTTGACTTTCACTGGTGTTAGCATCACTGAATCCCCCACTATCAACATCTTGGGGGTTATCATTGACCAGAAACTCAACTGGACTCAGCCGATAAACACAACGGCTACAAGTGCAGGTCAGAGGCTGGGAACCCTGCGGCGAGTAACTCACCTCCTGACCCCCCAAGCCTGTCCATCATAGACCAGGCACAAGTCAGGAGTGTGATGGAATACTCCCCACTTGACTGGGTGAGTGCAGCCCCAACAACACTCAGGAAGCTCAATACCAACCAGGACAAAGCAGCCACTTGATTGGCACCACATCCACAAATATCCCACTCTCTCCACCACCGACACTCAGTAGCAGCAGTGTGTACTATGTACAAGATGCACTGCAGAAATTCACCAAAGATCCTCAGACAGCACCTTCCAAACCCATGAACACTTCCATCTAGGACAAGGGCAGCAAATGCATCAGAACACCACCCAATGCACATTCATCTCCGAGCCACTCCTCATCCTGACTTGCTGGGTCAAAATCCTGGAATTCCCTCCCTAAGGGCATTGAGAGTCAACCTACAGCGCACAGACTGCAGCGGTTCATGAAGGCAGCTCACCACCACTTTCTCAAGGGACAACTAGGGACAGGCAATAAATGCTGCCCAGCCAACAATGCCCACATTCTACAAAAGAATTTTAAAAAATGCAGGCATCCAGGGAGGCAGGCACACAGACAGCACAGTGCTATTTCAAATGAAGAAACTAAGTTAACCATTCTCTGAACTGTAATTCCTGTCGGTGCCTGTTTTTAAAGGAGCATCACTGATGCAGCTCCGGCTCCTGTATTCCTTATCAAAATGCTTCTTGGTAAATTTTACAGCAGGCATCTTTGGAAGCATGAAAGAAAAGGAATAAAACTAGACATAACTGGCAAACCCGATGATAGAAACAAAACTGCACTGGTGCAGTAGCAAATATTCTTCCGACATGGCATTTGTGTTCTGAAGGAGGGTCACTGGACCCGAAACATTAACTCTGCTTTCTCTCTCCAGATGATGCCTGACCTGCTGAATATCTCCAGCAGTTTCCATTTTTGCATTTGATATCTGGTTGGTTGAAGAACGTGCAAGAGCATTCCTCAGCCTCAAACTTACATTGTGCCTGACAAGAAATATCTGGTGTTAACACTGAACACCACAGACTGATCACGGTTCCATACTTCAGCTCTATTGTCCCTTGATATCACTTTAAACTGTTAGCTCTTACACTAACAAAATGGAAAATGCAACAAAGGCGACACCTACAAACAGGTTGTGACAGGAATGTCTTGTTGCTGGGCGAATCAGAACAAAATCCAGTTCTATTAGGAAGCTTGATTTGAAACCATGCAAGTCCTTTATCAACAGAATAACTACTGGGTGGGAGGGAGTTTGCAGTACAGCCTCCAGATTAATGCACATTCAAAACTTCAGCTTTTCACTCAAAGCTCATATCAATTACATTAGCAACTCACTACAGGTCCAATCTCTCAATGCATCAAAAGCATTTATGTCAGGATTACTGCAGTAGGCTGGCTGGTCTTTTAGCTAATGCTGCAAACTGAGCCACCAGCCCTGTTCCCTTCACTGCTGGCAACTGGGTACAAATGAATAGATTACCCTAAAAGCCACTTGAACATTGATCCTTAATCTAAGTGAATCAGGATGACAGTCAGCAGGAATTTTACTAATTCAGCACTGGTATTGTCTCAAACGTATATTTATGTTTCATTTTTTACAAAGTAAACCATCCCAAGATATTCCATAGGAACGCTCTTGTGGCATCATAGTAGCATCCCTACCCCTAGACTGGGAGGCACAGGTTTAAGTCCCACCTGCTCCAGAAGGGTGTAATAACATCTCTGAACAGGTTGATTAGAAAAATAGGTTAGCTCAGTTGGCCGGACGGCTGGTTCATAATGCACAATGATGCCAACAGCTTGGGTTCAATTCCTGCATCAGCTCAGGTTATCATGAAGGAATCTCTCCATTCTTGCCAGAGGCATGGTGACCCATAGGCTAACCCACTAACCATTGTCTGTCTCTCTAATGAGAGCAGCCCTATGGCCCGGCAAGACACTGGTGACTTTTTTCCCGTAACCCACGATTCCCTGGCTGATCAACAATCTATCTCAGCCTTAAATAGACATAAGGACCCTGTCCCCACTGCCCTCTGTGACAAGGAGTTCCAAAGACTTTCAACCCTCAGAGAAGAAATTCCTCCACATCTCAGTCTTTAATTACCATCCTTTATTCTGAGGCTTTGCCCTCAGGACCTAGACTCCTTCATGAGGGGCAAGTCCTCAAAACCATTCATAACTTGTAATGTGTTTTACTGTTTTAAATAAACTAATCCACAGAATTAATCGATCCCTAATGAGCAACTGATTATTAGGCCATCATCATTAACATGGCACCTGCAACTCTCCCCATCACTGTGACCTCCTTTATCCCTGTGACAATCCAAGATTTCTGCATTGCTCCAATTCTAGCCTCCGAATGCCTATGCCTATGCCCTTGCTCTGTCATTAGGAGCCATGTTTTAAGCTGCTTGGGCAGATAGCTCTGTAATTCGCTTCCTCTCTAAGAGATTCGTTAAAACCTACCCCATCAACCAAGTTGTGGCCAACTCACCAAACAGTCCCCCACATGGGTTAGAGTCAAATTCTATTTGAGACTGTTTCTGTGAAGTGCCTTGCAAAGGTTTAATACGTTTAAGGTGCTACATAAATGCAAGTTCTTGTTTCATTCCACCTCTACACCAACAGAGAACAGTTGTTAAATGTGATGCTGGGAGGGCAAAAAACCTTGACTAGTACCCATTGCAAGTATCACTTGTGGTTTACACCTCTACTAGAGTGTGAAAGAAACACCTGGTCAATGCTGGTTATCTACCTAAATCCATGTGAACTGGAACAAAATCAATATTTTACTTCCCAGATACCTGTTTATTTGATACAAACAAGAGGGCCCCTTTTGCAGATGTTTATTTGCAAACATTCACAGAAAGAAAAAGCACTTTCATTAGCCTAACACATGAGGATCTTACTGAGGCATCCTTTACCCACCGCCAACAGCAACCCAACACTGAGGTATCTGTCATCTTGACAGATACAAAAACGGGCAGGGAGTAAAGGGATACAGACCATGCAAGAGGCAATAGGTTTTCAGTTTAGACAGGGGTCATGAGTCAGTGCAGGCTTGGTGGGCTGAAGGGCCTGCTCCTGTGCTGTTCTTGGAGATGAAGACACAAGATTATTACAGTAAATTAGCATGTTCAAAACCTGGCAGCAACAATGGAGGGAATTGAAATGGAATAAAGACCACCCATATCCTATCAGTTCACAACTGGGTCGAGTTTTACCAACTGCTGGCCTCAATTACAGCAGGCCATGAAAGTGTTCAGACAGGACAGCCCACAGCAAACATATCACACATGCCAGATAAGATCGAGCCTGACTCAGCGTCAAACGGAACTAAATTGTTTGTTACATATTACACCCTTCCCCTCCCCGGCTCTAATCTTCTCAACTATGCCACTCTCCTTGATCTCTCTAACCTCCTCCAGCCCTCAAATATCTGGGCTCTTCGCATTTTCACCTCTTGTGCATTCCCTATTTTAAGAGCCTGGACCCTATGCTGTGCTGCTGCAGCCTTCCTGTTATAAAAAGGACAGAGAGGCACTGGAGAGGGTGCAAAAAAAGATTAACCAGGATGATTTCAGAACTCAGAAGTTATACCCACCAGGAAACACTGAAGAGGCTCAATTTCCTTTCTGTCGAAAAGGCTGAGAGGTAACGTGACAGAGATCACCTCTATATGAAGGGCTTTACAGGGCAGACAGAGAGAAAATGGTTCTGCTGTGGGTGATATCAAAACATGGGCTCATCAATGTAAGAGTCATTAATAACTCAAGGGGGAATTCAGAAGAAGCCTCTTTACCCAGAGAACAGTGACAGTGTGGAACTCACTCCTCTCTCACACAAAGTGGTTAATGCAAAATGCACAGTCGCTGCTTCGGGTAAGTAAGTTACAGGCGAGCAGGCAAAGGAGAAAGGAACAGAAGGATGTTCTCAAGAGCCTTTGTGGTGTGTTGGTAGTGTCCTTACCTTGGAGCCAGGAGTCCCAGGTTCACTTCCCACCTGCCCCAGGGATGAAAAACAACATTTTTCTGAACAGGTTGTTGAGATGGAGAGCAGTGGGAAGGTAGTGGTGCTGAGCATGGATGCTGACAAACCAGATGCATTATGGACATGATAAAACTCTGCATTTCTCTCAGATAGCTCATGTAGTTTGCTCCTTTACAAAATGATTGGTGGGACAATTCAATGTGAGCTTCAGAACTTCACACTCGTGAGGACAGACCAGTTACTGGTATTTAACTTCACATTCCAGATTATACTTGAAATAAAAACATCTGCTGGGTCCTCCCTCTTCTCCAAAGTGTCTTGTGGCTGTTACAGAACTGCAGTGCCATAGTGTCAGAATGAAGGTTGTGGGATAGCTGCCTACCAGCAGGAAGCTAAAGTGACAATTAGAGGACATCACGTTCACTGTGTACCTTTACATTCTGCTTTCTAGTTTTATAGGCACGATGCAGATACTGATGACAGTAAAATAACTTTCAAATATCCGCTCACCTGTCTCTACTATGACTGTAAAGTGGAAAGTTACTTTAATCTACAAAGTTTTTCTTGCTGTTTATATTGATCTGTCATGTTCTAAATACACTGATAGAAACTCATTAGGTTGGGAATTGTTTAATGATCGAACATGAAGGAAATGGAAGTAAGGTATTTGCATTTGCACCTTAGACCCCATCACCTGGTTTTTAATGTGAATTATTTCACCTAATAGAAGAGCAGAGGTCTGCAGAATAATACTGTACAAAATAGGGCTTTAAATTCTCCAAGAATCCAAAACATCAGCTTTAATAACAACTGTAAAACCCTCAGGGCGGGACTTACAAGCCTTCTGTTCATTTTCTTTTAACATGTTTGTTTCCGATTAATAGAGTTGGTTGAGATTACCAATTCACCACCGTCCTTCAGGACCCAATCAAGGGGGACTTTCCAACTTTTTTATAGCAGCCTACAGTACAGCTCATTAGGGAACAGGTATTTGATGATATGTAATGAGGCGGGCTGGATTAGGGAATTTAAACTGAAGGAACTCCTAGGGGACAGTGACCATTATATAATCCAATTCACCCTAGAGTTTGAGGGGGAGAAGCTTGAATCAGACGTAACGGTATTACAATTGAGTGAAGGTAACTACAAAGACATGATGGAGGAGCTGGCTAGAGACAATTGGAAGGGGAGCCTAACAGGGAAGACAGTGGAGCAGCAATGGCAGGGGTTTCTGGGAGTAATTCGGGAGACATTGCAGAAATTCAACCCAAGATAGAAGAAACATATTAAGGGAAAGATACAGCAACAGTGGATGACAACGGAAGTCAGGGACAGCATACAAAGTGAAGATCAGTGGGAATCCAGAGAATTGGGAATCTTTTAAAAAAAAGGTAACTAAAAAAGCAGTAAGGGGGGAGAAGATGAAAGCTTGCTAGTAACAGAAAAGAAACTTGCAAGCGTTTTAAAGAAAAATAAAAAGATAAGAAAGAGGCAAGACTGGACATTGGACCACTGAAAAATGAGGCTGGAGAAGTAATAACGGGGACCAAAGAAATGGCAGAGGAACTGAATAGGTACTTCGCATCAGTTTCACAGCGGAAGACACCAGCAGCATTTCAGAAGGGTTGCTGGATCTGAAACTTTAACTCTGGTTTCTCTCTACAGATTTAACCAGCTCTGCTGAGTTTTCCAGCAATTTCTGATTGCATTTTGGCATAAAAGTTTGTTTGATAGTCGCTCCTATGAAGAGCCTTTGATCTTTTATGATGATGAGAGGTGCTATATGAATGTAATTGGTTTGTTGGCTGTAAGAAGTGATTGGGTTCACCATTGAGAACCAACTGTGTCAAGTGATGTTACAGTTTTGCAGCCAGCATCAACAGTGAGCAGTTCCAGGTGAAGTACAGCAGAGGTCAAGGGGGCAGCTTTCTCCAACAGCAAAGCGTCTGGCCACAAGCTCAACAAAACATCTCCATTCCATCTCCATCCATTCCACCTTTCACCTCAAACTGTTCCATGGCTTCCCTCTGTAGCTTGGAACAGTTACATCAACAGACTCATCCATTCAGGCCAATCTGCTGCAATTCACTGTACAGAGAAGCCAACAAACAAACTGCATTTATATCGCAGTTTTTTAAAAAAACATTGGACCTTAGAAAAGGTACACTTGATACTTCACTGGATAGAGCAAGTGATCTGGAATATGCCACTTCAGCAGTGCCCAGAGGGATCAGATGAAGAGTTGTAAAAGGTAAATTTAGAAAGTGTTTTGGAATGGAGAAAGCTACTTTTGCATGGGAGAGAGGTACAGAGCAGGAATACAGGAAGGAGTGACTCTAATCCAACTACAACATCAACCTTAATACACAAAATAAATCAAGTGATCTGATTTTAATTTCAACCAGGCACCTCTGTGTTAATACGTGCAGAGCAGAGGTTAACTAACTTTAAGTCCTACATCAAATAATATTACATGCAATAGATCATGAGTCACAAAATGCTAGTATCCAAGTTCAGAGGCTAATGGGGAAGGCAGTTTAAATGGTTGGCTTTATTTCAAAGGGAATGGAGCATCTAAATAGGGAAGGCTTGTTAAAACTGCACAAGGCACTAGTTAGACCATGGCTGGAATACTGAGCCATTTTGATCCCTTATCTATGAAAAGATAGACTGGCATTGGAGATGGTCCAGAGAAGGTTCACTAGGCTGATTTTGGGTACAGAGGGACTGTCTAATAAGAAGTTGATGAGGTTGGGCCTGTACTCACTGGAGTTTAGAAGAATGAGAGACAGCATTATTGAAAGGTGCATGATTTTTATAGGACTTTGACAGGGTAGATTTGAAAAAGGTATTTTCCTTTTGGGACAGTCCAAGACCAGAGAACATAATCTCAGAATAAGGAGTCACCTAAATAAGATAGAGATGAAGATGAATTTCTTCTCAGTCATGCAGCATGGAAACTGATCTTTTGGCCCAAACAGTCCATGCTATGTTCCCAAACTAAACTAGTCCCAACTGCTCATATCCCTCTAAACTTGTCCTATTCACGTACTGACCCAAATGTCTTTTAAATGTTGAAACTGTACCTGAATTCTTTATCACTGAGGGCTATTGAGGCTGGGTTATTAAGTACATTCAAAGCAGAGATACAGATTTTTAGTCAGGGAGGGAATCAAGGGTTCGGGGGAAAAGGCAGAAAAGTGGAACTGAGGATTTATCAAATGAGCCATGATCTCATTCAATCGCAGACCTGATGGGCAGATTAGCCTATTTCTGCTCTTATGTGTTGTGGTCTTCAAGACAATAATTCTATCCCAAGGCAATCTCATGGGATCTGCTCTCTGAGCATAAAAATCTGATAGTCTGAAAGTCTGATAGTCACTGCCAGAGGTGGTGAAGGAGCGCCGCGCTGTCGGAGGGTCAGCGCTGAGGGTGCACCGCGCTGTCGGAGGGTCAGCGCTGAGGGTGCAAGCCAGTGTCACAGTCCCTTTCAGATGAGACAAGGCCAGAGTGAAAAGCACGCCCTCCTCCTTACCACTGCTCAGCCACAAGGCCTGATGATATTGTAACAACAACCAAAAACAAAATTAAGTTCTTTGCTTCTGAACATTTGAATGGTTGCATTTCAATGCTGAGAAGTCTCCAACATCAAAGGTGACACATAATCTTGTCCGACCTTAAATACTTTGCTGAAGTAAAACTTACTGTTTTTGAACAGTCATCTCATTTGTATACATTAGGAAGAACAACACCGGCTGATTCTCATCGTTACATTTTTCACACTGTCATGAATCTGAGAAACAGCAGCTCTAGGAATCACATCTTCCCTTCATGCTCTATAAAAGGCAATCGGCTGTAAGGTGGTGAGAAACAGGGTAACAGCATGCTAACAAATCAAAGTAAATGAGTTGTTCACTCATTAAGTCTACCATCTAGTCGGTCACACCCCAACCCCCTTACAGTACGTTAAATTGCTCAACTCCCAGAGACAACAATCACGAGTAGTCCTTAAAACGTACTCCCAACATGCTGTGGAACAACTGAAAGATATGGAATGGGTTAAACAGGACTTAGTCAGGAATGAGGTCAACAGTTTGATGTGTGCTGTAAGCCACCAGCTGTTTATAGAAAAATCAAGTGAGGAAACAACCAAAGCAAAGCTTTTAAGGAAGTAAGGAATGGGGTTGATTGCCCATAAAAGCTGACTTTGAAACAACTCAGGGTGTTCCATGCTAATAGTTGCTTAGCAACCCCTCCAGACAGAGAGTTCTGTTTTACAGACCCAGGAATCAATAAAGATGACACCCTAAAAGTTGCAAATCCCTCTTCCGAAATATTTTTCTCATTTCAAGTTCCTGGAAAGCTGGAGTATCTGAGTCTTTACGACTAGCTTGTAAAACAAGAGATTGACTGTGATCCAATTCCCAAAAGGCCCAATATAAAGGTTGATTGCAATCAAAAATCAAACTTCCATCATTGGTTCAATAGCTGCCTGTATTCTACATGGACAGTAGGAAATCTGAGGGAAGGATCTTGTGGTGCAGAGGTAGTGTCACTATCTCTGAGCCAAGAGGTCCAAGTGAAAATCCCACCATCTCCAGAGGTGTGTAATAATATCTCTGAATAGGGTGATTAGAAACTATCCACGTAATCCATGGGACACAAGAAAAGACCCTTTAATTCCAGACCTTGTCCAATAGGGTTTTGTTTTCTCATTTGCCTTTTTACCTCAAGAAAAATACCACCTCCACAGAGACTAGTCTTTTTGTGTTGTCTGTGTGCCTGTGTTTGGGATAAGGTGATGAAATTTCAATTTCAGATGTTAACAGTGTCTCAGAGATAGTAAGAACTACAGATGCTGGAGTCAGAGATAACACAGTGTGGAGTTGGAGGAACACAGCAGGCCAGGCAGCATCAGGGGAGCTGAAAAGCTGACGTTTCGGGTCAGGACCCTTCTTCAGAAATGGGAGGGGGAAGGGAGCTCAGAAATAAATAGAAAGAGGAGGGGTGAGGCTGGGAACGGTAGGTGAGATGGTGATGGGTGAGTGTAGGTAGGCAGTGGTGGGGATTGGTCATTGAGGTGGGTGGGGCGGATAGGTGGGAGAGATGATGGACAGTTTGTGTCGGGTCAAGGAGGCGGGGATGGGAGGGTGAGTTGGTCATGGGATGGTCACAGGGGTGGGGAGAGTTTAAAACTGGTATAAATCCATGTTTAGGCCATTGGGCTGTAGGCTCCCCAGGTGGAATATGAGGTGCCGCTCCTCCAATTTGCGGGTGGTGTCATTGTGGCACTGGAGAAGGTCTAGGATGGACATGTCACCCAGGGAGTGGGAGGGGGAGTTGAAGTGGTTCGCGAATGGGAGGTGTTGTCGTTTGTCGCGTGCAGAGTGCAGATGCTCAACAAAGTGGTCTCCAAGCCTCCGCTTGGTCTCACCGATGTAGAGGCGGCCACATTGGGAGCAGCAGATGCAACAGACCAAGTTGACGGATGTGCAGGTGAACCCCTGTCTGATATGGAAGGTCTGTCTTGGGCCTTGAATGGAGGTGAGTGTGGAGGTGTAGCAGTTGCAGGGAAAGGTGCCGGGGGTGATAGGGCTAGTGGCAAGTGTGGAGCGGACAAGGGAGTCGCAGATTGAGTTGTCCCTATGAAAGGCAGATGGAGTGGGGAGAGAGATATCTGTTTGGTTGTGGGGTCGGATTGCAGGTGGTGGAAGTGGCGGAGAATGTTGTACTGGATGCGGAGATTGGTGGTGTCATTGTGATGACATTGGCGAGACCAAGCATAGACATGGAGACCGTTTTGTGCAGCATCCGCGCTCCGCACGCTATAATCAACACCACCTTCCGTTTGCTAACCATTTTAACTCCCCCTCCGACTCCCTGGGTGACATATCCACCCTGGGCCTCCTCCAATGTCACAATGACACCACCCGCAAACTGGAGGAGCCTACAGCCCAATGGCCTAAACATGGAATTCACCAGTTTTCAAATCTCCCCAGTCCTGTCCTCATTCCATGTCCACCCCTCCCTCTCATCCCCGCCTCCTTGACCCAACAATAACTTGTCCATCTTCTCTCCCACCTATCCGTTCCTCCCACCTCAATGACCAATCCCCATCATTGCCTCTCTGCAGTCACCCATCAGTATCCCACATCCCACCTACCTTCCCCAGCTCCACCCCTCCTCCCTCTATTTATTTCTGAGCTCCCTTCCCCCTCCCCATTTCTGAAGAAGAGTCCTGACCCGAAACGTCAGCTTTTCAGCTCCTCTGATGCTGCCTGTCCTGCTGTGTTCCTCCAATTCCACACCGTGTTAACTGATTCTTCAAACAAACAGCAGAACTAGTTTTGTTTAAAAGATCATTTTGAGGTCATGAAAAAGCCTGGTGAACATATCTTTTATTCTAGATACAACAGAAAAGCAACTGGCCATATTGTAACAGAATAAGAAAATGAGAATAAGGAGCAGGAATAGGACATTCAGCCCCTTGAGCCTGCTCACTCATTTAACACAATCATGGTTGAACTCACTTCAGCCTGAAAAACCACTTTCCAGGCCCCTCTCCATTACGGATTAAAAATCTGTCAATCTCTTCCTTAACTTACTCAATGTCCCAGCATTTACTGCACTGTGGGGTAGTGAAATCCACAGACTCACAACTCTTTGAACCAACAGATGTAGACCATAGACAACAGGCATGGGGCTTGATTATCAACATGTTCCTCATGTCAGAGATAACAGTCAGGAAACAGTGACAGACATTGGCAGGGAGCAGACAGAAAAGGACACAGTGGGGTTGGGGGTTGAGGGGGGGGGGGGAAGACAGGGAGTGGGAGGGAGAAAATGCCGGGAGGGGTGAATACACCGTTGGGGGTGGGAGGGGAACAGAGTGTGGAGGAATGGAGGGGGTAGAAAATGGGAGAGAACAGAGATAGGTAAAGAAAAAGGAAACAGAGAAGAGAACATGAGACAGATAGGCTAGGGAATGGAAGAACAAGAGTGAGGGAGTGGTATGAAGGAGGGGTAAGTGAGAATACATGTAATCATTTTTATTTCTACCAGAATACTCTGTTTTCGAGCGGACTTACTGTAAAGGTAAAGGTTCAAATTGGCATATTCCATTTCAAGATGTGGAGGTGCCGGTGTTGGACTGGGGTAGACAAAGTCAGAAATCACACGACACCAGGTTATTGTCCAATAGGTTTATTTGAAAACACAAGCTTTTGGAGTCTTACTAAGGAGTGAGGTTCCAAAAGCTTGTGTTTTCAAATAAACCTGATGGACTATAACCTGGTGTCGTATGATTTCTGACCTTGTCCATTTCAAGAAGCTACACTTGTGAAAATGTCCCTCAAAAGAGTTATTGTGGGCTCCTGCATTTCATCAATTTAATATTTAATGGTAATTGGTTGCTATGCCCACAATGGAAGAAATTACAGTCTGTTAGTAAAAAGGTAGCTTGACTGCTCGGTCAAGTTCAACAGACAGCCTATGAAATCTACATTAAGCTTGGGACCAGATTCAACTTTGACTGCGGTTAGTATCTAATCTATGTTAGTCCTTTGGGATTCAAGAACAATAAGAAAATTTAATCCAACAATTGCAGACAGCAAAAACGTCCGACTCTGTGACCCAAATGCATCAGACTCATCTTTTCAGTTGCAAGGCCTTCTGCATGTCGTCAGGACACAGGCTGCTACCTTCATACAAGTTTCTTTGACACGACAAAAACTTTCACACCTGAATCTGCCCACATTAAACTGTTTGTCTCATCAGAAGCAGGCAGGCAGTCTATATCTTCAAACACCATAACTCAATTGTTTTAAAAGTGCTATGGTTCTGTAACTCTCAAAATGGTCCAAATGTTCTGCCAAAACCATGGTGAGTTTTACAACACTGACGGTTCTGAATCTGTACATTACTCAGCAACACGGGGCAAAGGAGAGATGACCCGTTAGTTGCAAATGCCCACTAGAAATTACACAATTTATGTCTGTCTGCATTAGCCCTCATGAAAATGCCAGTTCATCTTCAACCTGAGCACTTCAAGAGAATGCTGCATTTTTCACCTCAATGATACATTTAACATGCTACAGAAAGTTTAAGATTGCTTGAAGCGGAAGGAGCCTTTTAGTAGCATTTTTCATGCAATACTAGTGAACCTCTCCTGCCCAGAAAGGCGAGCATAACTGAGTCTGGTCCTACAGGTAGTGAACTGTTGGAGAGACGTTTTTCTCCATTTTAATTTTTGCAGCTCAGTTGACTGGATGATTGTGCATTACAAACCAGTCTCGCTTACAGTGTGGGTTCAATTCCCACACCACCTGAGGTTACCATGAAGGTCCCATCTTTGCAGCCTCTGCCCTCACCTTCGGTGTGGTGTCCCTCGGGTTAAACCATCACCAGTCATCTCTCTCTAATCACAGAGCAGCCCTATTTTCCTCTGGGTCGATGGCAACTTTACCTTCACTAAATGTTGAAGATTCTAACCAGGACCAAGACTGCGTCACAATTTAAAATTGATTTGGAATTTCAGTGTCTTTCCACTTTCCAGTGATGAGATAGAGCAAGATGTGAGTGTCTTAACTAATACCTTTCTAGCTGCACCAATTTTTGTTTTTAAAAGAAATGGTAAACTTTGATAATCCCTCCATCAGGATACAACAAAGAGAGCAGACATCTCGATATGAGGAAAAGCAGATTGGATAAACAATTGAAATTGTCAAACAGAAACATCCCACAACCAAGTAGAGCATTTATTGTAGCCAAACGTATCAAATGTTTCACAGGCATCACCATCAAACAGAATCTGACACCAAGTCACGTTATTAAATATTAAGACAGTCAGCTAAAACCTTAGACAAATGTGGGATTTACAAACTGTGTTAAAGTGAGAGAGAGAGGGGCAGGAAGGTTCAGAGAGACTATCCCAGAGCTTACAGCTAGAAGCTCTCACCGTTCAGCTGTTCACGTTGAATGAATCTAGTGATGTGCTGGTAGCTGACTGAACAAGGAAGCAGCTGACCCAGTGACATAGAAAGACTGATCCCCAGCTTCAATACCAAGAAAGCCCCAGTGTCTGCTATTCAATTAATTACAATACCACAACAGAAGCCTACCACTATTGGAACTGGCAAAGGAGCAGAACTGTAATGCCAGGGACTCCCTCCATGTCAAACAGACATCATCTCCCCTCCCTGTACTGAGCCACCCAATTACATGCACCAAAGCCTTTTCCAAATGTGCAAATGTGTGGGAGTGCCAGCTACTGACCACATCACAGACCACTGCTCAGCCATGGCTCTCATCTCATGCAGCTTCAGGGCCTATGCAATGATTCTGCTGGCCACAGACAACTCACTTAAATCCTGACTTAATGCAGACACCGATTTCAGTGCAACCTTTAGTGAGGGAACAATCATCTAAATAGCACCATAAGATGGGCATCTCCTTTACAGAAACAAAGGCAGATTACACAGATGGTGCAACAATTTATCTTGATCCGCTTTTGTACAGAGTGGGCTACCACTCAGTTGTTCAACAGTATGTTCCATTTTAGAAAAAATCCTCTACCCCTTTCACCTGAAGATGCTATTTATCTGGATCTCCTGAAAACACAATCAAGATACTCTTTAGATTTACAATACTCACTTCACCTGCATTGATTCAAATACATAAATCTGGGTTTGTACTGGAAAGCAGGAAAATGGTCTAAATTTTGCAGTTCAGCACTCATATCTTTCATAACAGACTTCCTCAAATACTTCAGTTCAGTCAGCAACACAGACGGAGCAGAAATGTTAGCATGGACTAGTTGGTCCAAATGTCGCATTTCTGAGCTGTGCAATCATCCTCAAATCGTACCCACCCACTTAATTCCAGAATGTGTTTTCTATTTTGTTTACGCAAACGTAAAGCCCTAATAGTTTCAACTGACCTGCAAGCCCCACCAAATTGAACAACTGAAATAAATTTTAATCCCAAATACAGAATGTTTACAAAGTCAGCTTTCAAAGCTGTTTTCCCAATTGAGGTCTTTGTTGGATTTTGCTTGGGCCTTTATCAGCTCCTTGCTCCACTGTGCCCACCTCCCTACACCTTACACACACAACCTTACCCTGTCCAAAAACTTTCCACCTGTCCCATTTCTCTCCCTCCCCCTGCTTCCAAGAAGCGTAAAACCTACCTGAACCAATACCTCCAGCAGCTCAGAGTCAAACAATCGCTCACTCCCACGTTAAAGGCAGTACAAAAATGCAATTAGTTGTTGTCAAACTATGTCTTTAACTTGCATTGCCCTCAACTGGCTTCCAGATTACCAGCCCAGCTTATGGAAAATCCTTATCTTCCTCTGCAAAAAAAAACTCCATCAACCCTCCACCCAGCAATCTCTCTGAGTTATCTCTTCCTGAAACACATATGCTTAGATCCCAATCTTCTGGGTACCTGTTCCATTGACAAACCAGGCCAGTTATCCAGTTTATCAAACGAAGTATGGTGTACTTCAGTCTTGGGCTGTGCTTCATTTTCAGTGCAGACTGCATGTCCCAAACTATTTCGAGCAAATCCCTAGTTGCACATCATCCATTTAAGTACTGCACTACCCTTGACAACTGGGAAGACAACCATTAAAAGCTGCAGGAACACAGGGATTTTGGTGCCAATTAACCCTCTGATTCTGCAGATGTAAATCCTAATGAATGCATAGGTTAGTAACAACACAAAGTTTAATTTCAGTGCACTTCCCTTAGGAAATACTGGATAACCAAAGCTTGGAGAGACATTTCAGCATCAAGTTCAGAAGCAAGTTGACCAAAGACTGGACGGAATTCTGGGATTTATTGCATTCTCTTTGTCAGCATCAAGTTAGGCAGCAGAGCTCAGATAGAACATAGACTCAGCTGTCATATTATCACCCTGGTTTCTCATCCTGACTCTGCAAACTCCACCAAGCCTACAACCTTCCATGCTCCTTCAATTCTGGCCTTTATGCATCTGATTTTCATTGCTCTTCATTGGTGGCTGTACCTTTGTCTGACTAATTCCCAGGTTCTGGAATCCTCTCCCCAATCCTCTACGCTGCTGTCCCTGCCTAAAGGCAATGTACTGGCCCAGCCTTTTGGCCTTGGAAGAGAGATCAGGATTTCCACATCTTATGAAGAAATGCCTCCTGACCTCACCAATGGAGGGCGTGGCTCAAAAGGTTTCTGCCCCTTGTTCTGGACTTGCCCCAGAGGAAAGAGTTTCTCTCTCCTAACCTCATGAACTCTCTTAACCATCTCAACTGGATCACCCTAGTTATACTTGAGGCAATATTAACCTTGTCTTTAGGGGGTCTTGTGGCACAGTGGTAACACCCCTGCCTCTGGACCAGAAGGGCTGAGTTCAAGCCCTAATTGCTCCAGATGTGTGAAATAACATTTCTGAACACAGTAAGAAAATCTATAAACCTCACATGTGCACCTTGTTGTCCAGTTTCATCCTGAAACATGGGCAGTTACAAACACATCATCTTCATAAACCTCCCTAAGAAATGTTCCCTAATCCAGAGGTTTTTAAAACATTTTGTCAAGGACCCTTTAGTTAAAACTAATCTTGCTGTGAAGAGTGCCCAGATGGAAATGTTCAGTTGGCACATCTCCTGATGCAGTATTACCATGATGACTGCCCAATGGGGAGGAGGACGATATATAAAATTCACTGATGGTCGCACTCACATCCCACACACTATTACACAAAATCGCAGTGAGTCAGTCAAAAGCATCTGACTCAGCACCTTAGGTCCTTTACTGGGTCTGGCTTCAATTTGACAACTGCACATCACTCTCTGTTCCTCTTAAAAATGCTCTCCAGACCCAACTCCATTGGAACCATCTCTAATTCGACTGACAGAGCAGCCCACTTAATCAGCACCACATCCACGCCCTCACCAAAGCTTAGTGGATGCACTGCAGAAATTCAACAAAGATCCTTAGACAGCACCTTCTAAATCCACCGTTACTTCCATCTGAAAGGATCAAGGGCAGCAGAAATATGGAACACCATCACCTGCAAGTGCCCTCCAAGCAGACAGAATGGTGGCTCAGTGGTTAGCCCTGCTGCCTCTCAGTGCCAGGGACCCAGGTTTGATTCCAGCCTCAAACAACTGTGTGGAGCTGGTATGTTCTCCCAGTGTCTGTGCGGATTTCCTCCAGGTGCTCTAGTTTCCTCCCACAGTCGAGGGATGTGCAGGTTAGGTGGCGGGGGGGGCTCATGCTAAATTGTCCAGGGATGTGCAGGTTAGATGGGGGGGCTTACAGTGACAGGGTGAGGGGGTCTGTTCCGACAGTCAGCTGCAAAGGGTTGAATTGTCTCTTTCCACACTGTAGAAATTCTATGATTCGAAGCCACTTCACATCCTGGCTTGGAAATATATCCCTGGTCCCTCAGATTCACTGGGTCAAATTCCTGGAATTCCCTTCTTAACAGCATCGTCGGTTTGACATGTAAATTTGCTGAACTCTTCAGTATTTATTGCCTCCTCCTCACTCTTCAGTCCTGTGTATTGCATTTCATAAACAACATCTCTCCCATATCACATGCAGGGCCAGAGGATGTTGTCTCATAGGGAGGTATTTGATCACTGAAATATTCAAAATCTAAGGCATTCTGTTGCAGTGGTTCAGGAAGGCAGCTGACCATCACCTTCTCAAGGGCAACTAGGGATGGGCGAGAATTGCTGACCAGCCAGTGATGCCCATATCCCATGAGTGAATAAAAAAAAATTTGCCCTATGTCCCTAGCCAAAACTCTCAAGAGCTTTGAAAGGCTTCAATAATGAATAAGGATTAATGAATATTCTTCGTCATATAAAAATCAATGAGTTTTGGCTGTAGTTTTGCACTGCATTTCAGTACGTTACCAAGCAGAGACTGTTTCATCCACCGGCCACCTCATATCGCTGCACTTAGAACATCCTGCAACCTTCATCAAAACCACCAAATCATTCAGATCTGAATGGAATATCTACCTCCAACAACCTGTCAAACTGTGTGTTGTTTGGGGATAAATGTTCACCAAGAATTCCACATTGTAACCGTTCTCTTCATCTGAACACGTTATTTCTAACTTCATTAAGTAACAAGCCAACTGTGAGGATATAATAGCAATGAAAATGGACATTACGTCATGGGTAAGCAGTCAAGGGTCAGATCTAGTAGTTATGAAGAAAAACACAACTTTCCAAAAAAGACTTTATCCAAGTTTTTGAAAGGACTGAAAGATTGCTGTGATGTTTGTTGGATGGTTAAGTGGTGTGAATTGGCAAGAATTATTACAAGACTCAGAATTGCAAACCCATATTACTATGCAGGTTTATCAGAACGAGGAAAGTCTGACACAAATTTTTACAAAGGAATAATGCAATAGGATACGAGCTTGAGGACAGGGAAATGCTGCAGAAGCAACATTTCAGATGCTGAAGCCAGCAGAGAGGCATTTGGACAAGGGATCCATTAGCAATATGCTCTCATTACGATGAGTGAGGACTGGCATCTTCCCAGCACAAGATGTCAACTATAGTCCTGGCTTTTATCCCAGCTCATCAACACACCAAGCAAGCTCAACTTTGGCCATGATTCAAAACCTGGAGTTTCCAATGAGGAGATTGCATGACCCAAGCTACTGTAGCCATATAGAGAGGAAGGAAGAGAGAAAAAAGAAGTACGCAAGAAAGAAGGGATGGAGAAAGAAGGAACTGGGGAAAGCGAATCCAGAAAAAAGGATTTGCATATAAGCAGCAACTTTCACAATCACATGATCATCCAAAGTGTTTTGCAGCCATTGTAGCAACACAGAAACTGCAGCAGTCCTGTTGCACACCAAGATCCCACAAACAACAATGTGATAACAATCAGTGATTGACACTAAGGGAACAATAGCAGTCCAGGACACTAGGGATGAGCTCTCCAGCTCTTACTGAGATACTGGCCATGACAGCTTTACACTCAGCCAAAGGTTCAGACAGCCACAAACTACAACGCCCCTGATGAAAGGCAGCAAATCAAATGGAGAAGTGTTCCCTCAGCGCCGACCGTGGGGTGGATTGGTTCCACTAAAAACAAATGAACCAGTTGAGAAGTACTGTTCTTTTAATGCAGGTCATTCAATTCACAAGCTCATAACTGCCAGCACTAATGCTAATGGAATGGTCACAGTATCACAGACTGCTGTGATACTTAAAAAGGAAATCATATTCAAGCAAGATAATAGGTCGACACTAATCTGAGAGCCTGATAAACAAATGATAACATGCTGAGCATAAACTGTCTAAAGAATTATGTGGAAACAGGAATAATACTCCACAGTAAGCTGTGAATATTGAATCTTTTCTGATAAGATTTAAGAGCTCCCTGGTTAACAATTGAGCAGTTAGCTAAACATTGGTAGAACGAATGTTAGTGACAGTTTACAACAAGAAAAGATATCATGTCTAATCGGACAGCCAACAAGCTCCACTCCCACAAAGGCACTGTATAAAGATTCTTCTTCAGACCATTACTCCTTTCCCAGCTGAGGTCAATTTGCGAGACAGATTGCGTGCTTTGGGCTCCTGCCAATGAGTCAGAAATGAGGACCAAAGAGCAGAAGTTAGTTTACAAGCGCAAACTTGAAAAATAATTGCTACAAAAATATTTCAACTTTGCTTTTAAAAGGTCAAGAATTAAAATCAACCTTTATTGTCCCTTATGGGAACATTCTACAGTCCCCCTCTCCATAGTCAGAGGGGATTGAAAAGCAAATATGTAGAGAGATCTCAAATATATGCGAGAATAATAAAATTGTAATAATAAGGTGATTTTCATTTTCCAAACATTGACTTAGACTGCAATAGTGTTAAAGGTTTGGATGATGAAGAGTTTGTTAAATGTGTTCAAGAAAATTATCAATCTGAAAATGTTTGTACTAGAAAAGGAGCAAAATTTGACATTCTCTTGGGAAGTACAGCAGGACAAGCCACCACACACTTTGGGACTAGTGATCATAATTCTATTAGTTTTAAAATAGTTACGGAAAAGAATAAGTCTTCCATAAAAGTTAAAGTTCTTAATTGGAGTAAGGCAAATTTTAATGGTATGAAACAAGGACTTTCAAAAAATGACTGGAGCAGACTCTTCACAGGTAAAAGGATGGCTGACAGGTTGGAGGCCTTTAGAAGTGTGATAATGAGAGTTCAGAGGCAGCATGTTCCTGGCAGAGTGAAAGGCAAGGCTGCTAAGATTAGGGAATAATGGATGAATAAAGATGTTGAGGTTCTAGTCAAGAATCAAGAAGAATCATATTATATATAGATACCTGAGTTTAAATGAATTTCTTCAAAACGAGTATGTGTAGGGGCATTCTTGAGGAGGAAATCAGATAGGCAAAGAGGAGATATGAGATAGTTTTGGCAAGTAAGGTTACAGATAATCCAAAAAGATTCTACAAGTCCATTGAGCAAGAGACCAACTAGAGAAGGTAGGGCCCCTTAAACATCAACAAGGTCATCAATGTGTTGAATCTCAGGAAATAGGAGAGATAGTAAATAAATATTTTGCATCATTTTTAGTGTAGAGAAAGAAATGGAGGTTTGAAAATAGCTCACATTACAGAAAAGGAACTGTAGGAGGTCTGAGAAAAAGTAAAGGTTGATATATGTTCAAGGTGTATTCCAGGACATTGTGGGAAGTTAGGGAGGAAATTGCAGGGCCCCTGGCAGAAATATTTGTATCATCTATAAACATCAGCAATGTACCGGAGGACTGGAGGGTGGTTCATGTGTCACTGTTTACAAAAGGTTGAGAGGAAAAGTCTGATATCAGTGGTGGATAAGTTGTTGGAGGTGATTCAGAAAGGATTTATATGCATTTTGAGAGGCAAGGATTGATTCAGGATAGTCAGCATGGTTTAGTGTGAGGGAAATCATGTCTCTCAAATTTAGTTGAATTTTTTGAGGAAGTAACCAAGAAGATTGATGACAGCAGAGCAGTAGACGTTTTTTACTTGGACTTTAACAAAGCCCCACCTGATAAGATTAATTAGTAAAGTAAGAAAACATGGGACTGAGGGTGAGCTTGCCAATTGGATACAAAATTGGCTTGATGGTAGGAGACAGAAGATGGTGGTGGAGAGTTGTTTTCGGACTGGAGACCTGCGACCAGCAATTTTCCACAGGGATCAGTACTGAGTTTATTTTTGTTTGTCATTTATATAAAAGTGATTTGAATGAGAATATAGAAGGTATGGTTAGTAAATTTGTGGATGACACCAAAATTGGTGGCATAGTGGGCAATGAAGGAGGTTATCAAAGTTTACAAAGAGATCTTGATCGATTGGGTCAACGGGCTCAGGAGTGACAGAGGGAGTTTAATTTGGATAAATGTGAGGTATTGCATTTTGGTAAAACAAACAAGGACAGGACTTATACAATTAATGGTAGGACTCTGGGTAGTGTGGCAGAACAGAGAGACATAGGGGTTCTTTGAAATTTGTGTCATAGGTAAACAAGGTAGTTAAGAAGGTGTTTAGCACACTTGCCTTCATTGCTCAGGCCTTTCAGTATTGGAGTTGGGACATAATGTTGAGTTTGTACAGGACGTTGATGAGGTCTCTTCTGAAGTACTATGTGCAGTTCTGGTCGCCCTGCTATAGGAAGGATATTATTAAACCGGAGAGGGTTCAGAAAAGATTTACCAGGATGTTGCTGGGACTGGAGGGTTCGAGATATAATAAGAGATTGGAGAGGCTGTGACCTTTTTTATTAACTGGAGCAAAGGAGGTTGATTGGTGACCTCATTGAAGTTGATAAAATGACCAGCATAGATAAAGTTAAATGACAAGAGGTCTTCTATCGGGTGCGGGAGTTCAAAACTAGGCATTTTTTTTAAGGTGAGTGGAGAGGATTTAAAAAGGACATGAGGGGCAACAATTTACAGAGACGGTGGTTTGTATATGGAATGAGCTGCCAGAGGAAGTGGTGGATGCAAGTACAGTTACAACATGTAAGAAAAAATTTGGATAAGAACATCAATTGGAAAGGTTTGGAGGGATAGGGGCCAAGCACAGGCAGGTGGGACTAGTTAAGTTTGGGAACATGGACTGGTTGGACCAAAGGGACTCTTTCCATGCTTTATAACTCTATTTGTTTTTAATCTTTGTCAAAAAAAATTTATACTGCCTTATTTTCCCAAAGGAAGTTCAAACAATCATCCAAAACTCTGCGATTCATCTTAACCCAAGCCAAGGTTCAGTCACATACCACCTGTGGACAACCGATTCTGGCTCCAAGATCAACATTATCTCAATTTCAAAAAGTTCATCCCCATTTTCAAATCCCTTCATGGCCTCATCCTTCCATATGTTCCTCAAATTCTGCCTCAAGGCTCCCAGTGTTGATCATTCTTCCACTGGAGACCATGTCTTCAGTTGCCTGGGACCATTTTATTATTCATTCACAGGATATGGGCATTGCTGGCTGGGCCAGCATCTACCATCCATCCCTAATTATTCAGGGTCACCCACATTGCTGAGAGTCTGGAGCCACATGTTGATCAGACCAGGTAAGGTTCACAGTTTCCTTTCTTGAAGAGGATAGTGAACCAGATGGGCTTTTACCAAAAATTGACCATGGTTTCAAGGTCACCATGAGATTAGATTAATTACAGATTATTTTTGATTGAATTCTAATTCCACCAACTGCTATGGTAAGATTGGAATCCTGGTCATCTGCATTTCTGGATTCATATCCTAACCACAAAACCATGAGGCTCTGGAATTCCCTCCCTAAACCTTCAGCTTCTCTGTCCCTTTCAGAAACCTCATAAAACATGTCTCTTTGCAACAATCTAGGCACCTGCCCCAAATAATGACTTAAGTAATTCAATGTTAAAATTTCATGACTTTAAGAGGCAGTTTCCCTACCTCTGAGTGAGGAGGCCAGAGTCAACATCCCACCTGCTCCAGGGGTGTACTATAACATTTCCGAACTGGTGAATTAGAAAATATCTTTGAATGATCACATCCCTGTGAAAAGATGGTCCATAACAGTAAAAGGTGCTATATAAATGCAAGTTGCTGAATTTATTGACCAACATGGATCCCTTTAGGGTTAATCAAATATTTATCTGTGTTTAAATTCCGTGAACAATATATGAGAGTTGACTATGCCAATGGATTTTCTTCAAGTGCCTCAGCCTAACTACATACTTATTCTGAGGATAATTTTTCACCTAGCTGATGGACAAACTGGAGACATCAATACAACAATCCAGAATTACAGCTGGAGATCTCAACATGCTCTCCCATCTGACAAAGTTTTATTCCAAATATGCAGTGTCTTTTCAAAATTGCTTTTTGCTCCTACAATTAGGACAGCAATTAACTGAGATGAAGAACCGTGAGCAACTTTCTGAGTGGGCAGAGCTCAGCTCAAAGTTTCTGGCTTGTTATCAATAATTGCTATACTAGACCAAGGTGAACCAAACTGGAAGCATTCAACTTGTCCAACTCTGAGACGTTTGGATCCTCAGGTTTGCACTAGATCCACAATTGATCGGTCAATAATTAATCATGTCAGCACCTTATTGCTCGGTAGATGTGGCAACTGAAAACAATATGATTTGTATTTATAAAGTATTCTACACAACCCAAAGCCAAGAAAGTGTAGTCAGTAGCAGCAGTGTGTACTATCTACAAGATGCTCTGCAGAAATTCACCAAAGATCCTCAGACAGCACCTTCCAAACCCACGACCACTTCCATCTAGAAGGACAAGGGCAGCAGACACATGGGAACACCACCACCTGCAAGGTCCTCTCTAAACCACTCGCCATCCTGACTTGGAAATATATCACCGTTCCTTCACTGTTGCTGGGTCAAAATCCTGGAATTCTCTCCCTAGGGGAATTGTGGGTCTACCTACAGCATACGCTGCTGTGGCTTAAGTAGGCAGCTAACCCTCACCTTCTCATGGGGCAACTAGGGATGGGCAATAAATGCTGGGCCAGACAGTGATGTTAATGCCCACGAATCAATGAGAAAAGAGAGTCACTGTCATAACACAGGAAGTACAGTAGCCAGTAAGATTCCACAAAAAGCAGTCACATGGCTGACTAAAGAACACAGCCCTGTAAGATTTCCAACTGGAAACAGTGGATTGAGAAAGAAAGAATTCCTGCTTACAGTGCTTCCAATATTCCAATATGTCACATTCATCGACAGCTTCTATGAAAGCAGGATGCTAACCAACTAAACTAAATAATCAATAGCTCTTCATTGAGGGATGATGCAGTGAAGGAGCAATTTTAACTCATCAATGGACAGCCCATGGCATCAGCAAGAATGTTTCTGTTCAATGTTGCTCACCAGCGTTGTGGGGCCACAACAAAGCTACTGTCATCCTGGTTGTCGTTTCCCAGTGGGCAGGTTAACTTAAAATCACCCCATTTATCTCAAATTATGGTACAGGACAATTCCCGATCCTCACTTTTTGGATCAGATTCAGTTACTGACTATGACCAAAAGCACCAACTCCCCTTCATCAGACCTCACCCACCTACCTCTAGCTTCAAATTCCTCTCATGCAATCACTCATCCTGAGACCTCGGAAATAGTAATTCTAAAATTTTGTATAAGAATTAGGGTGAGGCCAAGGTCCAATACGAAAGCTGACTGATTCTGCTAAAAGCATTCGGGCTGTAAACCCCACATTTAGATCAGGATTCCTTATTAACAAAGTTCCTACACGATAGTCCCAATAATTACACTACTGTCAAATGACGTTTGTAATAAGGTGATGGGTGCAAATGAAAAGTGGTCAACGTTACAGGTCGTCAGGTGATGGCATGAATTGAATAGTTGTCATGTGTATATAAAGAGAGGGAGGGGCTCCTATGAGGTAGTGGCTATATCTGAGCAGGAGTTCAGAGTTCAAGTCCTACCTGCCCCAGACATGCCATAACAGGCTGATTAAAAACATCTGAATAGAGGGATTGTTGGGGGGGGGTGCTTCCTGAACCACTGGGCACCAGGGTGCATCATCTACCCTGCAAAATCACATTTTGCTTTTAATTTTCTAAGCTTACCTTCAAAATCTCATTTTTGTTCAGCATTCCGCTAAGGGGCTTTCACTAGTTAATGTTATTTCATTGGTTTATTGATTCCGTAAAGAGAATAAAGTTGGGACAGCAGAGACTGGGACAGCACGAGGAGAACTGTGGTCAAACACTGTGCCAAGGGAAGTTGTGTCTCTTAGTGCTTGCTTCACCTTCAAGTCTCCTTCCTGTGTAACACAGAACCCTCAAAAATCATTTCTCTTCTCTATAATTACCAAAATGCTAACATGTAGACAATGTACTTCCATAACATCTGTCTTACAATTGCCTAGATTGCAAATACTCGACACCACAAAGTTAACAACTTGATTGCACACTGTCTCTGCTCTAACCAGGAAATCTTTACTTGGTGATCCAACCTCTCACTTCACTCCACTATGGAGCTTGCACACTGGTGATGAGAGAACACCATAAAGCAGCAATGATTTACATGAATACAGTCTCCTCAACAAATGGCCATGAATTATCCTTCACATGATACCTACTCTGACACTAACTGCGCTGAAGGTGAAGGGTGCGCTAACTTAGCAAGTCGCCAAATCAGAAGCTGTTTTCAGGCTGACCCAGTGCTACAGGGTTTGAATGAAAATTTTACAAAACGGTCCGCTTTCACTTCAAGGCCAAGACCAGGCAGTGTCACACTTGAAATTCAAGAAACCCAGCTCCATTTCAAACACGGTTTTATCTTAATCCGCCACCTTCATTTCTGTGAACCTGAGTCATCAGCATGTTGAGACACTGATTTTATATAACACCTCCAACATCAAACGTTGTGGTTGCAATGTTGTAACACCTTTATCATACTATAAACAGCCCCGGGTGTTTCAAAAGAAGTGTTCTACAAAATTTAATGCCAAGTCACCTAATGAAACCTAAGGGCAAGGGACTAAAAGCTTAGTCTATGTGTGAAGGTTCGACAAAGGGACGGTGAGGGAGAGAATTGCAGAACACATGGCTCAAACAGCTGAAAAGGACTGCTGCCAGTAATGGAGTGATGGACATTGAGCTGCACAAGGTCTCAAAGTTAGAGCAGAATAAAAATGTTGGAGGGTTTTGGGGCTAGAAGATAGCAACTGGGCAGAGCAGCCAGGGGATTTCAAAATGAGGATGAGAACTTTTATTAGCAATAGCATGCCTCGCCTGGAGTAAAAGGTAGGTTTCTCCAGCACTTTGGTAAACTGAAATAAAGACAAAGTTCACAGTATTTTGCTTTAATGAGGGTTAGCCCCATATTGGGGGTGAAGTGTGAACAGCACTCCAACAGCAGAATTTTGGTTCATCTGATGTTTGGGTGAAAAGTGGGAGAGCATTGGTAAAAACCAAATTTGGAGATAACAGAGGCATAGACGCTAACTAAAAAAAGGGATTGATTTAGTCATCAGAAGCAGGGTCATGTGATGACCAAAATGGGTTTACAAACATAGTGGAGGGTCAGAGAGAAATTTCCCAGTTTGCTTTCTCTTTTTGGCCTTGGCCTTGTTTCTCTTTTGCATTTCTCAGGAACTAACATGGCTGTTTTGGGGAAAAGCAAATCTGACAGAGTGTACAAGCCAAGCTTTAATGGACCAGATGACCTTCTCATCCCTGTTAGTGGAAATGTAGCAATGGACTATTAAACAAGAAATTTGCGACGCAGCCTCACTGCTGATAATCCACATTATGAACTTCATTGAATGCTCAAATCACAGAGAATAAAATTGGGGATTTAAAGCAACAACAATAAATTCATTAAACAGTCTTGACAGAGATAAACCAAAGTGCAGGCTGATGTCCGAACATTAAGATTCTGTATGTAAAACCTCGCACATTACAACATGCTGTGTCCATTGTGAAACAGATTGGTGCCAGCAATATTTAATAACGATGCCCAACAACATTTATTTTTATATTAGGTCATGAAGCTGTTTTAAGAAACCGATCCAAAACAAGCAATTCTGTTGTGCAAATGAGGTAACACTGCCCTCTCCGGAGATCAGTGAATTCAAGATAACAATGAGACTCTTCAAACACATACATGACCTACCTACAAACTTGTACCAGTTTCACTCGTACCACCTTTAGCCAACATTTCAAAACCTTCTCACTGACAGTAGTAAAACAAACTGACCACAGACTGCGGTTAATTAAGATTGAAGTGGTAGTGTATTGGTTGTGTTACCTGGCCCGTAAACTAGAGGCTCTAGGAATTTCTTCTCCCAGGGGATACTGAATGTCTGGAATTGTCTTCCCCAGAGTTGTGGAAGCTAGATCACTGCAAGAGGAAGTAGGTAGATTTTTTAAATAGAAAATTGAGGGTTCTCAAGAACTGGTACAAAAGAGGAGTTAAGGCCTGGGGAAGATCAGCCATGATCTTGTTGAATGGCAGGGGTGTCAAAGGGCTGACTGGCCTACTCCTGCTCCTGTTTCTTATATTTTAATATCATGTTAGAGAAGAGAATCTGTCATCCTTACAAGGTCTGACCAATGTGAGGCTCCAGACCCATTATTCTGAAATGACTGAGCAAGCCACTCACACCAAGGGCAATAAATCCTGGTTTCATCTGCAATACCCAATGGTTTTAAAAAAGCAAACTCTCCTCTATGCAGTCATAAAAAAGATGACTGTTGCTTGCAAAACACTCCATCTGACGTCACTGGCACAACAAGAAACTATGCATTTTGCAGGGCTTTGGAAGAGCAGGTGGTGGTTGGATCCAATTGCTTGGCTCTCTCAAAAAGCAACCCACAAAGACAATGGGCTGAATGGCCTTGGTCTGCGTTACGATTTGGTGCTTACATTTCAACCAACCACTGGCTTCTATCCGTCGCAACTCCATCAATGAAAGATAACGACTGATAAAAGCATTCTCTGTGCATACGATCAGAAATCTACGTTTTCTTTCCCCTCATCATCAGTTGGTGGTTTCTTAAAACATGAGCTAGATTCATAACTTCTGATAACCCAGGGACTTCCAAAAAGTCAAATAAAATTAAACCTTGGACAGGGGACAATAATCTAAACAAAAAGAATCTCATTAAACAATTCCTACTGTGGTTACGTTTTATTGACCATTTCAGCGAGAGCTAAAACTCACAATAATACAGGATTAACCGTAGTCAATAGGGAACAGTTAAATTGTGGAACGGCATTGTTGCTGTTAGAGGGTTTAAGCATTTTAAAGTTTTTTTTTATTTTTCCTTTTGTCATTTGAGACCATTGAATAGCTACAAGGCTCCCAGTAATCCACAGATAACTGCTCCGGAGCGGATGCTGTCTGTGCTGGGCCAATCAGATTGTTTACTGACAAAACTAAACTCTGAGAACTCACTTGGTGAGCATCATGGGGAGGCAATGGCCTAGTGATTTTATCACAGCAGGTGGTGGAAATTGAATTCAATAAATGTCTGGAAATAAGAATCTAATGATGACCATGAATCCATTGCCGATTATCAGGAAAAACCCATCATCTGGTTTGCTAATGTCCTTTAGGGAAGAAAACTGCAATCCTTACCTGGTCTGGCCTACATGTGACTGCACAGCAACATGGGTGACTCATAACTGTCTTCTGGGCATTTAGAGACGAGCAATAAATGCTGGCCAGAGACACCCTCAACCCACGAATGAATAAAGAAAAAATTGCTGCCTTCAGAGATCAGATGAACACAAAGCACTTTGGGAGTGAGGTGTGATTTGAGTTTTTAAACAAGGTTAACTATTTTAATTCCCAATTTGTTTAGTAAAGAAAGCCTTATCTGCATAACGAGTTCCACCACTACAATCAGTAGCAGCCCCTAAACACATCCTCCTCAGAATCACTTAAACCAAATCGATCTTTCCACCTCCATCAGGACAATCAGTGTCTGCATCTTAATGCAAACCTGTCCAGGATAGTATTTTAGGGTCTAGGCACTCATTGTCTCACAGCAAACATTTGCACTTTGATTTAAAAGCACAGTTGCTTTGGCTCCAAACAAGGTCAAGAAAGATTAAGACAGACCAATACGCACAGCAGACAGATGGAACTCAGAATTAGGCATCTTGGTATCAAATATCAAATACCAGGAGCAGTAAAACAGATAGAAAATACCTTCAACAGTTGTGACTTCTCTCCAGACACCAACACAGTAAGTTGGTTAAAGGAGGCGACCCACAGGCATGACATGGGATAGCCATGATGTGGAGGTGCCGGTGTTAGACTTCAGGTGGAGGACGACTGAGGCTCTGAAAGCTTGTGTTTTCAAATAAACCTGTTGGACTATAACCTGATATTCTGATGAAGGGTTTAGGCCCGAAACGTCAAGTTTTCCTGCTCCTATGATGCTGCTTGACCTGCTGTGTTCATCCAGCCCCATGCTTGTTATCTCGGATTCTCCAGCATCTGCAGTACCTTTTATCTCTATAACAAGGTGTAGAGCTGGATGAACACAGCAGGCCAAGCAGCATGAGAGGAGCAGGAAAGCAGACGTTTTGGGTCTAGACCCTTCTTCAGAAACCTGGTGTTGAGTGATTTCTGACTATGACGTGGGATACACAGTCTCTGGGTGAGGAATGAAATAGAACTGTGGAAACTGGCTCTCGACACTGGGATACTTTCTAAAACGAGGTGAAAAATGGCCCAAACTTAGCATTTTAGAAGTTCTCCATGCAGGATTCAACTCATCTCTTGTAAACATAAAACACCACTAATGTCTTGAAATAAAATCAACTACAAAATAAGACTGGGAGAAAGAGTGGAGGAGGAGGAAGACAGAAAGAGTGCGCATCCAGGCACCAGGTTACTCCTTTACAGTTTATTTTGGAGCTTCGCCTTCCCTGACTGGGTTCCAGATAAAACTAAGATAACCTAATTGCTCATTGACAGAGCTGACTCCAGTTTGACCGATAATCTGTTCACACCACTTGTGTGCATAAGACCTCCAGAATTTTGTTTTAGTTTTACAGGAACTTACATTCTGACTTAAGTTTTCCAGCATAATCTCTCTTCACTACAATGTGGCATTCCAGATTCACAGTCATGACCAAACACCCAGAAAACCCATGTCTTGCTGCCAAATTGTACTTAAATTATGCATGCGTACCTGTGGGAGTGGGGTGTGTGGGGGACGGGGTGCGGTGTTACAGTGAGCGGCGAGAATGGCAAAAACGTGTTACCAAGTTGAAAAGCCTCAGTTAACACATGTCGTAAACTCTTGGGCTCCAATGGTCTGGTAGCAACAATTGCACAACAAAGTTCAAAACTGCCAAGGGTATCCCAAATTATTTGATTTACAGCAATACAGAAATGGAACAAAAGTGGTTAGATTTATGGTAGAAATAGATCAACAACAGATTAATCACGTTGCAGTCTAAAAGTAATCATGCTGCAACTGGATGCTGGACAAGCTGACTGACCTAGTCATTAACAAATACACAATGTAGACAGCAGAATTTGATACACCAGATAGAGTCACAGCTACGTCTAAATAGAGAGTCCTGAGGTTTAGAGATGGCAACACCGATATGTTGGAAAAACAAAACAATTCTCTCTCCAAAAGTCTGTTATGCAGCACTCTTGTAAGATTGAAAGCAAAGTTTTCAAACACTCAAATCTAAACTTGGAATTCAAATGACCCAAGTCTTTCAAGCAATTGATTTCTGAACATCTCCAAACTCTTGATAATCATTTCTAAGGAAGGGTCACTCGACCCGAAATGTTAACTCTGAATTCTCTCCACAGATGCTGCCAGACCTAGTGGGCTTTTCCAGCAATTTTGGTTTTTGCTCCTCGATAATCAGTGCAGTGCCCATTACTATTAAAACTATCCGAATACATCACACTGCAACAAACATGACCATTTAGACTTGTACTCTAAGAAATGTTATTAAACTTTCCAAAGAAAGTGTAATATATTTAAAAAGACTATCAGGCACTTTGTATGTGTTATCAAGCAGAGCGATTATTCAGCTCAGGGTCCATCCTGATAACTCTAACTCAGTTGGAGATAAACAGCTCATCAATCGCAGCATGAAGGAAAATATATTTCTCTCCAACAGCCGTCTATCCACTTTTTAATCAAAAGAACAACTGCAGGCTGACAGAAAAAGCACCTTCACCTAATGGAAGACAAAGCCATTGCTTCGTTCAAGAAAGTTCCATTTAGGCCTATGATATATCGGGTTTATCTCGGCCAAGTACAACCTCAACTCGGACAGATGGATAAAAGGCTCCAGCTGAGCTCAAACAAGATGAATGACCAGCCTCATCCTTGATCTTTCAATACTGAACTGTTTGAACTAAGTCATCACAGCTCCCAAAGAGGGCCAGACTTGCATCATAAATCAAACATAAATCAAACATAAACTGTCCATTTTTTTGCCAAACTAAATCAAGCATTATCAGTGAGAGAAATGGAATGGCTACTCAAGGTGTACTTGAGACGGTGGTATTTTGTGGAGAGCTGTAAAGTTCATGAAACTGGAAAGGGAGTGCCACAGTCAGTGAGCGAAGTTTGTTCTGGTGATCTTAATGTAATGACTCTTTGAATCACAGAATCCCTGCACTGTGGAAAGAGGCCATTCGATCCAACGAGTTTCACACTGACCTTCCGAATAGTATCCTACCTAGACCCATCACCTACCTTTTCCCCGTAACCCCGCATTCCCATGCTAACACATATAACCTACACATCCCTTAACACTATGGGCAACTCAGTATGGCCAAGTCACCTAGCCTGCACATCTTTGGACTGAAAAGCAAAGTACACTTCCTTTACATAGAAATACGGAAAATGTAAAATTGGACTTTATTACAATGTCTGAAGTTTTGAAAGTGATTTTAATCCATGAAGGCCAAAATTCCTCATGACGAATAAGTAAAAAATCATCAACCAATAGTTGGATAGTCAAGGTCTGATTAGGAATAGTCAGCATGGATTTGTGCGCAGGAAGTCATGACTAACAAATCACAGAGTTTTTCAAAGAGGTCACCAAGAGGATAGATGAGGATAGGGCAGTGGATGTTGTCTATATGGACGTTAGTAAGGCATTTGACAAGGTCCTGCATGGCAGGCTAGTCATGAAAGTTAGGTTGCATGGGATCCAAAGAGTCAAAATTGGCTCGATGGTAGGAAACAGAGGGTGATGGTTGAAGGTTGTTTCCGGAACTGGAGGCCTGTGACTAGTGGTGTGCCACAGGGGTCAGTGCTGGGACCTTTGTTATTTGTTATTTACATAAATGATTTGGATGTGAATGTACGGGCATGATTAGTAAGTTTGCAGATGATACAAAATTACAAGATTCTTCGTTGATAGTGAGTAAGGTTATCAAAAATTACAGAGGGATCTTGATCATATGGGGAAGTGGACTGAGGATCGGCAAATGCAGTTCAATACAGATAAGTGTGAGGAGTTGTACTCTGAAAAGCCAAACCAAGGTAGGACTTGTACAGTAAATGGTAAGGTCCTGAGGAGAGTTGTGGAGCAGAGGGGCCTCAGAGTACACGTACATAGTTCATTGAAAGCGGTGTCACAGGTAGGCAGGGTGGTGAAGAAGGCATTTAGCATGTTGGCCTTCATCAGTCAAGGCACTGAGTAGAGAGATGGGACGTTGTGTTACAGTTGTATAAGTTGTTGATGAGGCCGCACTTGGAGTATGGTGTACAGTTTTGGTTACCCTGTTTTATTGGAAAGTGTGCAAAGATTTACGAGGATGTTGCCAGGTTTGGAGGGTTTGAGCTATAGGGGGAGGCTGATTAGGCTGGGGCTATTTTCCCCTAGACCGTTGGAGGCTGAGGGGTGACCTTATAGAGGTTTATAAAATCATGAGGGGCATGCATAGGATGAATAGCCGAGGTCTTTTCCATGGGGGGGGTGGGGGGAGTACAAAATTAGACAGCATAGGTTTAAGGTAAGAGGGGAAATATTTAAAGGGGCCTACAGGGCAACTTTTTTCGCGAGGGCGATGTGTGCTTGCGATGAGCTACCAGAGGAAGTGGAGGAGGCTGGTACAAAGGCATATGAATGGTTACATGACTAGGAAGTCTTTAGAGGGATATCGGCCCAAAGCTGGCAAATGGGACTAGATTTATTTAGGATATCTGATCAACATGGATAAGGTGGACCAAAGGGTCTGTTTCCTTGCTGTACATCTCTAAGACTCTATAGAGAGGGACTGAGTTGGATGATCAATCATGATCAGTATGAATGGTGGAGCAGGCTCAAAGGGCTGAATGGCCTACTGCAGCTCCCAGTTTCTATGAGAATGCAAACGTTAGAATATAATCTACTTGAACTGAATTTTCACGTTAAATTGAGAGCACCCAACATCTGACATTATCAAATGAACTTGTGTTTATTATTTAACAATGAAGGAGCATTTTTATTTAAACCTGTTCACGTGATGTGGATGTTGCTGTCTAGGCTAGCAGTTTATTGCCCAGCCCTAATTTCCCAAAGGGGCAGCTCACCATCTGCCTCGGTAGGATTTGACCAAGGCATTAGTACATGGTTATGGATTATTCATGCAGCAACATTAGTACCATCTTCTCTAACCTTAACTGTTTGAGGATAAAATTTCAAACCCTGCCATGACTGTACAAAAACTTGAAATTAAATTATTAAAAATCTGAAGGTAAACCTTTCAATAAAAGTTGCAAAACTGGTTTACACATGTCCTTTAGGGAAGGAAATTAGCTGTCCTTATCTGGTCTGGACTATGTCTGATTTACATTTGAACTAAAGACTTGCTTGGAAGATGTATTCCGAGTGGGGTACTTCAATGTTCACCTCTAAGAGTGGCTCGGCAGCAGCACTACTGGTTAGGTCCTAAAGGACATAGCTGTTAGACTGGGTCTGCAGCAGGTGATGAGGGAACTAACAAGAGGGAAAAACATACTTGGCCTCAGCCTTACCAACCTGCCAGCTGCAGATGACAGCATCGGTAAGAGTGATCATCGCACAGTCCTTGTGGAGACAAAATCACACCCTCATATTAAGAATACCCTCCATTGTATTGTGAGGCACTATTACCATGCTAATTTGAACAGATCTAGTAATTCAAGACAGGGCATCTATAAAGCGCTGTTGGCCATTAACAGCAGCAAAATTGTACTCCAGCACAATCTGTAACCTCAGGGCCCGGCATATCCGCCATCCAACCATTACCATCAAAGCTAGGGGATCAACCCTAGTTCAATGGAGAGTACAGGAGGGCATGCCAGGAGCAGTACTAGGCATACCTGAAGATGCGGTGTCAACCTGGTGAAGCCACCAAACAGGACTACTTGCACATCAAACAGTGAAAGCAGCAAGTGATAGACAGGGCTAAGCAAACCCATGGCCATTGGATCAGATCTAAGCTCTGCAGTCCTGCCACATCCAGTTGTGAATGGTGGTGAACAATTAGACAACTCACTGGAGGATGAGGCTCCACAAATATCCCCATCCTCGATGATGGAAGAGCCCAGAACATCAGTGCAAAAGATATGGCTGAAGCTTTCACGGCAATCTTCAGCCAGAAGTGCCGAGTGGATGATCCATTTCAGCCTCCTCCAGCGGTCCCCAGCATTACACATACCAGTCTTCAGCCAATTCGATTCACTCCATGTGATATCAAGAAACAGTTGGAGACACTGGATACTGCAAAGGCTACGGGCCCTGACAACATTCCAGCAATAGTACTGAAGTTAAGGTTGGCTGGCTCGCCAAGCTGGCTCATTGTTGTTCCGCAGACGTTTCATTCCCCTGCTGGGTAATATCAGTGCAGCGGAAGGATCATACTTTCCAGTCTTTGCATCACCGCCTCGGCTATAAGTTACCCAGCAGGGTAATAAAACATCTGCGGAACAACAATGAACCAGCTCAGCCAGCCAACCAACCACAAATCCACAACACAAGCTACAAATCTACTCCAAAATCTTAATTGTACTGAAGACGTGTGCTCCAGAACTTTCCGCTCTCTTAGCTGAGCTGTTCCAGTACAGTTACAAGAATAGTAGGAACTGAAGACGCTGGAGAATCTGAGATAACAAGGTGTA
>JAHRHZ010000218.1:39099141-39155037 GCA_024137785.1 Ginglymostoma cirratum
AAAAAAAAAAAAAAAAAAAAAAAAAATCGAACTTCCTCGCGATGTTCAATGGAATTACCATGACTGGATCCCTCACTTTCAATATCCTGGTGCATACCACTGACCAGAAACTCAACTAGGTCAGCCATGGGAGATGATGGCGTAGTGGGAACATCACTGCAGGTAATTCAGAGGCACAGGAGAACCCTCGGGGGCATAGATTCACATTCCACTACATTGAATTTAAATTCAATTAATAACATTTGGATTTGAAAGCCAGTCCCAGAAATGATGACCATGGTATCACTATCGATTGTTACAAAAATCAATGCAGTTCATTGATGTCCTTTAGAGAAGGAAATCTGCTGTTCTTACCAACTCTGGTCTAAATGTGACTCCAGGCTCAAGGCAGTGTGGTTGACCTCAAATGGTGCAGTAAACCGCTCTATTCAAGGGCAATTAATTCTGGACATGCCAAAAAACCCACACCTCATAAGTGAAAGAAAGAAACCATTGTTTCCAACACCTCTCAAGCGACAAGTTGTTGCAGGGACATTAGTTATTAAATGTTCCGTCCCGCTGCCTGCTCCACTGTGGACAGTTCCTGTTCTCGGTTTTGATCCCTGTTAAGGTCCCACAGCCAAGATAAGGAACTCCTCCTAAAGAATCCAATAGAAACATGTAGCCCAGGATGCTCAAATCAATTCATGGAGTCATCCTCATGCCAATGCAATATTGACTTGATGAGACACCATTTTATAACGTGCAGCCCAAGGAGGCCATTCATCCCATTATGCCTGTGCTGGTTCTTAGAAAGAGCTCTGTAATCAGTTTACAACTTTCCTCATAACACTGCAATTTTCTCAAGTATTCATCAAATTTCTTTTCAAAAATTATTGAATTTGCTAACACCTTTTCAGGCACAACTTCTCCAATAATAGCAATTTGTTGTGTAAAATTAATTTTTATGACTTTTCCTATCATAGATCTTCAGTTTTTGTAAAAACTGCGGATACTGTAAATCAGGAACAAAAACAGAAGTTGCTGGAAAAGCTCAGCAGGTCTGGCAGCATCTGTGAAGGAACAAACAGAGTTAATGTTTCGGGTCCGGTGACCCTTCCTCAGAAACGGTTCTGAGCAAGGGTCACTGGATCCAAAACGTTAACTCTGTTTTTTCCTTCACAGATGCTGCAGACCTGCTGAGCTTTTCCAGCAACTTCTGTTTTTGTTTTTCTTCAGTATTTGTACTCTCCTTTAAAACTCTCGTACCTATTATTAAACCTCTCTGCTCCCTACCTCTAATCTCTTCAAGCCATATCAGTGCTGCACAAATTTTGGTCACTTGAGCAACTCTGATGTGGACAATCACCCCACCTTTGTGGTCACCGTTAAGACAGCCAAGTCCCTAAGCTCTGAAATTCCTTCCCTAAACCTATCCTTTAAGATGTTACTTAAAAGCTTTGAGCAAGATTTCTGTCAGCAATCTTAGAGGTAGCTTAATATCAAATCGTATTTGATAACTTCCTCCAGTGAAATCCTTGGGCTGCTTTATTATATTAAAGGTGTTACTTGAGTATACAAGTTTCTGTTGTTGTTACTACTCTGGTTCCTGAGCATTAATAACAGATTTATTGCTACACTTCCAGTAAAGTCCAACCAGCTATTACATAGAATATTCAGTGCAAAACCCTTACAATGTCTCCTTAATGTAGATTTTGGTAACTGTCCAATCATTTGCTGATTCTGGCAAGCTTTGTTCTACAGATTCATACTCACGCAGAACCAAACAAATCAAGTAATGACCGAAGACTGTCAAAACAAGACCCTCAATCCAGTTAAAACTCGAGAGTTGCTATTTGAGGTAAAAGTGGCTGTTGAATACATTGTTACTCCAAACCCCCTGCCAGCTCCCTAGCAAGCCAACTGTAACCCGAAACACCAATTCTTTTGTTAAGCATCAACAAAACCTGGGCTGCTATTTCAAATTAACAAGGTCACAAAAAGGTCTTAAATTCAGAACATGTAATAACAGCACTTTGCAGTAAAAGAACTCTTAAAACTATTACTCCTCTTGGCTATCATCCAACCTTCCAATCAGTACTAACAAAGAACACTCGTCTGCAAAGTCTTTGTCAGATTCACCTGTCAAAGCATTTTCTAAACAAACAGTGACAAGAAAGAAAGATGTGGCACAAAAATGGAAGTTATTGAGCAGTTTACAGCCATTCCAGTTTATCAATCCCAATCTCAGAGGGGAGTGCAGTATTTTCTGAGTTAAACATTACTGAGGGATTCAAAAACAAAGTTTCGTAATCATCTGCAACATCACACTCCAAGAATAATGAAGTAACGTTATTGCCGTGAGCCACACAGATTTAAAGTATTTTTAATATTGAATTGTACTTTTTCCCCGTCCCTAGTTGCCTTCTTGAACCGCTGCAGTCCTCCTGCTGTGGGCCGACCTACAATCCAATTAGGGAGGAAATTCCAGGATTTTGACTCAGTGACAGTGAAGGAATGGTGATATATTTCCATGTCAAGATGGTGAGAGGCTTGGAAGGGAACTTGCAGGGGGTGATGTTCCACATATGTGCTGCTTTTGTCCTTCAAGATGGAAGTGATCATGGGTTTGGAAGGTGCTGTCTAAGGATCTTTGGTGAATTTCTGCAGTGCATCTTGTAGATAGTAGCAGCAGTGTTTACTGACTGTCAGAGGCGGAGAGAGTGAATGCTTGTGGATGTGGTGCCAAACAAGCGGGCTGCTTTGTTGTGGATGGTGTCAAGCTTCTTGAGTGTTGTTGAAGCTACACTCATCCAGGTGTGGGGTGATTGTGCGAGCGAGCGAGGGCGGGGGAAGAAGCGAGAGAGAGAAAAAGAGAGAGAGAGAGAGAGAGGTAGAAAGGGAGAGGTGAGCAGGGGGATGGGGGGTGTGGGTGGGAGGCAGAGGTGGGTGAAGGTGGTTACCCTCCTGACCTGTGCTTTTTAATTTGTGGTGCAGAGGATAACATATTTATAGACAAAATTTCAATTGACTCACTATTAGCTCAGAATGTAGGCAAGCCCTGAAATTAAAAAAGGCTACATATGCATTCTGCTGAGCTCACAGCATTATTAAGGAGGTATTTACCTGTTGGAAAATTGTCAGAGACACTTTTGGTCACTGTTAGATTGAAACACTGTGTTTACTGAATTAAGTGTCTAATTCAATCCACCCCTTCTCAAGCTGGGTATCAAATACAATAGGTCATTGGAAGATAGTCAGAGGACAACTCATCACCACCTTTGTAGAGCAATTAGGATGGCAATGTCAGCATAGTCAGTGATGCCTACATCCCACAGACAGATGATGAAACATGTATTTCTGGCACCACTTCTAATGGGCACTTACACTGAACAAAAATAAACTTGTCCCCTTTCCATTTTAACATCAAGTTTAGACAAATGCTTTCCCTCCAAATTAAGAGAAAAGAAGAATAAACAGAGCAGTTTCAGATTTTCAGTCCTGACACTGCATTGCCAAAGGTGTCATCTTTCAGGTGAGCCATTAAGTTGAGAACATATCTGCTCTACAGAAATTTTCCCAGTGACTCTGGGCAAGAGTTCCCTCTGAGCTGACATCAACAGAAAGACAACCTGATCACTTATATCTCTGTTGCATTTGGGAGCTTGTTGTGCACCAGTTGCTTGCAGCACCTCCAACATTATAATAAATCCAAAGGAACGGACGCTACAGAACTCAGGTACAAAAATATTGACGTTTTGAAAACAGTTCACATTACAGGAGGGGAAGTGATATTGGTCTTAGGAAAGTATAAAGGTGAATTAGTCTCTGAGATGCAAGCTAGTGTATCCCAGGGCATTGTGGGAAGTTAGGGAGGACACTGCAGGGCCCCTTGCAGAAATATTTGGATCATCTATAAACATGGGTGAGGTGCCAAATGACTGGAGAGTGGCTGATGTTGTGCCTTTGTTTAAGAAGGGATGTATGGAGGAGCCTGGGAATTATAGACCTGTGAGTCTGACTTCAGTGGTGGGTAAGTTGTTGGAGGTGATTCTGAAATATAGGGTTTATACGCACTTGAACAGGTAGGGATTGATTAGGGATGTTCAGCATGGCTGTGTGCAAGGGAAATCATGTCTCACAAACTTAATTAACTTTTTTGAGCAAGTAACCAAGAGAACTGATGAGGACAGAATGATAGATCTTGTTGACTTGGACTTTAGTAAAGCCTTCGATGAGGTCCCGCACGGTAGACTAATCAGTAAAGTTAGATCACATGGGATTCAATCAGTTTGCCAATTAGATACAAAACTGGCTTAAAGGCAGTAGACAGAGTGCGATGGTGCAGGGTTGTTTTTCAGTCTGGAGGCCTGTTACCAGTGTATCCCACAGAGATCGATGCTGGTTCTACTTTTGTTTGTCATTTGAATAAATGATTTGGATGGGAAATATAGGAGTCATGGTTAGTAAGTTTGCAGATGACACCAGAATTGGTGGTATAGTGGACCGTGAAGAAGGTTATCTAACATTGCAGAGAGATCTTGATCTATCGGGGCAATAGGCTGAGGAGTGGCAGATGGAGTTTGATTTGAATAAATGTGAGATGTTGCATTTTGGTAAAACAGACAATGGGAGGACTTGTACAGTTAGAAATAGGGCCTTTTTGTGTTAAAGAGCAGAAAGATGGGGGAGGGGAATCAGGTACATATTTCTTTGAAGTTTGCACCACATATAAACAGGGTGGTTAAAGTGGCATTTAGCACACTTCCCTTTATTGCTCAGACCTTTGAGTACAGAAGTTAGGAGGTCATACTTAGGTCATCCAGGGCACTGGTGAGGCCTCTTTATAATTATAGAGTCATACAGCATGGAAATAGATCCTTTGGTCCAACCGGTCCATACCGAATATAATCCCAAACTATTCTTGTCCCACCTGCCTGCTCCTGACCTATATCCCTCCAACCTTGTCTATTCATGTATCTATCCAAATGTTTTTTAAATGTTGTAACTGTACCCACATCCATCACTTCCTCAGGAACTTCATTCCACATGCGAACCACCCTGTGTCAAAAACTTGTCTTTTTTAAATCTCTCTCCTCTCACCTTAAAAATGTGCCCTCTAGTCTTGAAATCCACCATCCCAGGGAAAAGACAACTGCCTTTAACTCGATCTATACCTCTCATTATTTTATAAAACTTCTGTCAGGTCGCTGCTCAACCTCTTACGCTCCAGTGAAAAACACCCTAGCCTACCAAGCCTTTCTTCATAACTCAAATCATAGACTCATATGGAAACAGGCCCTTTGGCCCAACAAGTCCATACTGAGCCTCAGATCATCACACCCAGACCCATTCCCCATAACCCACCTTGTCTGCACAATTCTGAACACTATGGGCAATTTATTTTGGCCAATCCACCTAGCCTGCACATCTTTGGACTGTGGCAGGAAACTGGAGCACCCAGAGGAAACCCACACAGATACGGAGAGAATGTGCAAACTCCACATAGACAGTCGCCCGAAGGTGGAATCAAACCCAGGTCCCTGGTGCTTTGAGACAGCAGTGCTAACCACTGAGCCACTGTGCTGCCTCATCTTCCATACCAGACAACACACTGGTAAATTTCTTCCGAGCCCTCTCCAGCTGGACGATATCCTTCCTATGACCGGGTGACCACAACTGGACACAGTATTCCAGAAGAGGAATGTCCTGTACAATCTCACCGTGACTTCCCAACTCCTATACTCTAGGGACTGAGCAATGAAGGCAAGTGTGCCAAATGCCTTTTTAACCACACTACTTATAGGTGATGCAAACTTCCAAGAATTATCTACCTGCACCCCTAGGTCCCTCTGTTCTACAACACTACCCAAGGCCCTACCATTAACTGTATAAGCCGTACCCCTGTTTGTTGTACCAAAATGCAATATCTCGCATTTATCCAGATTGAACTTCATCTGCCATTTTTCAGCCCATTGACTCATTTGATAGTGTCCAGTTCTGGTCATCCTGCTACAGGAAGGATATTAATAAGCTGGGAAGGATTCCGAAGAGATTTACCAGGGATGTTGCCAGGTATGAAGCGTTTGAGTTATAAAGAAAGGCTGGATAGCCTGGGACTTTTGTCACTGGAGCGTAGGTGGTTGATGGGTGACCTTATAGAGGTTTATAAAATCACATGGGGCATTTCCCTAGAGTGCGGGATTTCAAGACTAGGGGGCATATTTTTAAGGTGAGACGTTGCACGGTGGCTCAGTGGTTAGCACTGCTGCCTTATAGCGCCAGAGACCCAGGTTCCATTCCAGCCTCAGGCAACTGTCTGTGTGGAGTTTGCACATTCTCCCAGTATCTACGTGGGTTTCCTCCGGGTACTCTGGTTTCCCTCCACAGTCCAAAGATGTGCAGGCTATTGGTGGATTGGCCATGCTAAATTGCCCATAGTATCCAGGGATGTCTAGATTAGGTGTGTTAGCCATGGGAAATGCAGGGTTACAGGGAAAGGGTAGAGGGAAGGGTCTAACCAGGATGGTTTTTGGAGCATCAGTGTGGACTTGTTGGGCTGAAGGGCCTGTTTTCTCACTGTAGGGATTCTATGAGAAAGGTATAAGAAAGATATGAGACGCACTTTTTTTAAAACAGTGGTTTATGTATGGAACGAACTTCCAGACGAAGTGGTGGATGTGGGTACAGTTACAATGTTTAAAAGACATTTGGTTAAGTTCATGAATAAGAAATATTTGGAGGGAATAAGGGCCAAATGCAGGCAGTAGCACTAGTTTAGTTTGGGATTATGGTCGGCATGTACTGGTTGGACCACAGGGTCTGTTTCTTTACTGTATGACAGACTCTAAATACAAACAAGTTACCATGCACCATTACCCAAAACTCTCTACTGACTATATTCTTCCACAGATTCTGCATTCATATTTTTGGACATTTTTACGTGTTCAGGTCTTAACCGATGGGTTCTGCAGAAAATTTCAGTTTGAACTCTTAACAGTAAGATTGGAGCACAGCGGAGGAAACCAAGTCAAAGTGGGTGAAATTTCAGTGTAACTTCCTGCTTGAGTGCACACCAGGAAATGAAAGTCTTATGTTACAATTCACTCATGTGATCCAGGTACTGCTATCAAAACCAGCATTTACAGCCCATTCCTTGTCAGCTACAAGTAAGCCATGGTAAGGAATCTAAATGAACTGCTGCAGTCCACATGGTGAAGAAACTCCTGCTGCGCTATACAGCAGAAATTCCAAGATTATGGCCCAGTGAAAATGAAGGATCAGATTGATATTTGCCCAAGTCAGGATGGTGACTGGCTTGGAGGGGAACTTGCAGATGGCGTTCCCATGTATCTGCTGCCCTTGTCTTTCTAGATGGTGGTGATCATAGGTTTAGAATGTGCTGTCGAAAGAGACACTGAGTTACTACAGTATATTTCATAGTGGTATACACTACAGCTACTGAGTATTGGTAAAGTGCCTTGGGATGACTTACAAAGTTACATGCGCTACGTAAATGCAAGTAATGGCTGTTGGCTGGTTATAATTAAACAAAACATTTTGTAATGAATTGTAAATGAGCCAGAGGTCAGAAGGCTCTGACAGGGGGCTAAGTAATGACTACAATGTTCTCATTTATCCTTTTGTTATTTCGATTTAATAAAAATACTGTACATCATTCTCGAGAACACAGCAATTATGCTAATCACATTTACCCCTGGGATCCAGAGCCTAGAGGGGTAAATCACCTCATGTATTCAGCATGCATGTTTGCAAAGGCCCAGAGGGGGATGAACCAGTGAGTCAGTCAATTATTTATTCATTTGAACAGCGAGGACGACAATGAGAGCATCAACAAGTTGAATTTCTGCCACGCCTTTCTTTGTAAGGTGCTACAGAGGCACATCAACAAATTGAATTCTGACTCCAAGCTACATAGGGAGCTTTTAGGACAGTCGACCAAAAGCCTGGTCAATGACGATGGTTTTAAAGAACTTCTTAAAGGAGCAGACAGAAGTGGAGAAGTTTAGGTAGGGAACACTGAATCTTAGGACCCAGAATGCACAGCCACCAATGGTGGAGCAATAGAGCCTGAGAAGATTATAAAACTAGGAAGGGACAATGCGACTGCCATATAGTGTAAAAACAAGGATGCAACATCAGACTGTGCAAGTACACAACCAGCCTTATCCTGCACTCCAAACCAATAATCACCATAATGCACTGGTTTGTCACCACACACACTTTTTTATCCTATTTGAAACTCCAAACAGTCAAGATTGATTCCACGAATAAACCTCAAAATACCAAGGGTACCAATTTTCAAGTGTTAGAACAAAATTATCTTCAACTGGAGAATGCAATTTTCATTAAACACTTTCTCCGAGTGGATTATCCACTGACATTTCAGAAAGATGAATTCAAAGCCAAGTCTTTATTTAGCATTTTATCAAAAAAAAAGCACAAACTCAAGTTAGAATTTTCACGCTTCACCTTTTAAACTTCCAGCCACAGGCTGGCCTCCTGAACACGTAATGTTAATGGGAACACGGCCTGTTTACTAAACCCTGGCTACTTCACAAGGAAACTTTTCTGTTATGTTGAGCACCGTACAAAATACAACTGCAGAAATGCAAGAAATGGACTACAACACAAAGAAACTATTCATTCCAGTCCAAGTGTTAATACTTCAAGTAGACCACCAGCTCCATTTCCACCTCCTCTTTCACATTAATAAAAATACATCAACCTGGTCATTAACCAGGCTCATATAAAAACAGTGGCCTTGATTTAACCTTAAGTGTCAGTAGAGACAACACGAACCTGAAGGAGGCCACTCAGCCCATTGTGTCCGTGACATCTCTCTGCATGAGTCTCATAGCTTTCCACACGATTCCACAAATATTCTCTCTTCAGATTCTGGTCCAATTTCTTTTTGAAACCCATGACTGAATCTGCCTTCCTGGGTCCACATTGATAACACATTCTAGATCCAAACACTCACTGCATGAACAAACTTTTGCTCAGTTGTTGAGAACATTGCTAGAAGAAGCTTAGAAGTTGAAGCTTTCTGCCTTACACATACCAGATGAAGATGCAAAAAACAGACTGAAAAGTCTAAGTGGAGACTGTATTCCCATGGCAACATATTGACCAGAGTCTACTTGCCTGGTCTGAGAATGAAGATTAACAGTTAATGGGTCTTGCTATAGCTCCATGCTAACAATGGCTGAAACAATCAGTAGCCTCTTCCCATATCAAATAAACCGATGTTCTTTTCTTCCACCAACCCCCACCCACCCCCAAAAAGTCTGGTTCTTCCTCCTAGTCTGAAAAGTACAAGATACACATCCTGGACTTCCCATATCCTTTCAGAAAACATTTCTTCCCTTGTTGGTGTTGTTTGCTTTGCCCATTTCCTTAGATCCTCGTTCTCAGACTCTCAATCCTACCACCTTACGTAATAGTTTCTCCCACCTGGTCTACCAGGCCCATGATTTTAAAACTTCAAGCAAATCTCCTCTCAACATTCCATCCTTCAGAGAAAAGACTCAGCTTCCCTAAACTATCTATTTTACCAAAGCTCCTCATCCCAGGAACCATTTCCATAAGTACCTTCACATCCTTCCTTAAGCATGATGCTCAGAATTGGATACAACATGTTTGCTGCAATCACTGCAACATATTTCCTCGAGTCTGTTTTGCATGAAGGACAAACCTTATCCTCAATTCCCCATCTGGAAAATCTCAATGCCCTTTCATCCAAAGCAACTGGATCAGAAAGTGAGAAACTGCTACTTTTATTAGGAGGGAAGCACATTGACAGGTTTGAGTCAGATCTTGCAACAGATATGACACAGCCAACTAGTTGAACCAAATTATTGCCCTGAGAGGAAGGTTGGTTAAACCGATGCACATCCAAAATCAAACCTTTTAAAGATACATTAGGTAACAGCAATTAGGTCAGATTGGCACCAAGTCAGACTCGATATTCTTTAAACTACATTTGCCTTTGGTAATTGGTCACTTCTATTAAAAAAGCATAATGAATTATGTCTGTTAACCCAATGTGTTATTGTACATCTGAGCAAGAGCAGAATTGCTCAAATTCAAATTCCTAGCAACTGTCCAATGATACAGATATAGAGAGAATACCACGAGTCATAACATATCAGCTCAAGGATTTCATAAGATTGTATCTCGCAAAGAAGAATTCATTCATATGATGATGTATCAGTGGGTAAGATGGGAATTTCATGTGATTAGAACTACACTGGAAATGGAAGGTTTGTCATTGAACTTGTTAAATTAGATTGAAATGTATAGACAAAGGTTTAAATAAATACATGTTGGTTAACAGAAAATGAGCTATTGTGTCAATGCCAATATTTACACTTTCCATCAGCCATCTCCTATTGTACTTTGTCTCAACTCCTATTAAGAAAGCCTTCTACCTCTTCTCCCTGGAATATTTAGGTAGCTTCCCAGTAAACACATTGGGAAGGTTTGCCTCGGCAGGTTTGTAATAACTGGTGTTTGATCAGCACCACACGATGTGAAAAGGGTATTATCCAATCTGTCCTGATAGATTACAACTGGGTAACACCAGAGAATCAGCCACAAAAACAGAGGGTGGCCTCGTTATAAAACAAGAACCTACGCACAAGCCCGAATGCTCATGTACAATCAGAGAAACAGGGTTAACTACAAACCCTTTGTTGAGATTTTACTTCTTCCCACACTGTACTGCCCACACACCATTCCATGACCAAGACAGCTCAGTCTGCCATGGTGTGTAGGCAGCTGGCCTCCAATTCACTCGTCTTCTGTCAAGTGCCTTGAATCCACAAACAAACAGAGTAGGAACACATCACGGGGGAGTATAAGCTTACCCTATTCCACAGTGCAGTATGCAAATACACAAACAAATTACTGCTACAGTACAAAACATTAAAATTGGCCCACCTATTATATATCGACAGCTGGGGCACTAGGAAGCTGAGCACATTAAACTATGTCTTACAGAAAGACTTGATATGCAGTGATCTATTCAAGTACAAGTTCACTCAGTTCAGATCATCTGAACATTAAACAGGTGCAATACAATTCCAACAGTACGCTGTAAGTACATCCGTACAATTTCTAATAAAATTGAAGCAAGCTAACTGAAAGGAATACTAAGATGGGAGTATTTCAGTACAAGAGGTTATATTAACTGTTGCAAGTTCAATATTAAAGATCAGCAAGCTGTCACATCAACACTGTGATTCAGGATTTTGTATTGATTGTTGAGGTACATGAGGAAGATTGGAAAGGTTGCAGTAAGGAGCAACAAGATTGAATAGCAGTGCAAGATTTACAAAGTCAGATTCAGGAGTATTAGACCTGCAGTGGACTGACGCAGTCAATAAGAGATCCTAACTGAACTGCAGGGAAATACTCCAAGCAATAAAGCAGGAGTTAGTCATTTATGTACTTAAATTCCCAAATCTCTTTGCGCCCCTCCAGTTCACAGCTGTTCATCAATGAGATAATACACAAATTGATCATTCCTGGGTCCAATGTGAATGACCTTGTGTTTTCCCACATTAAACCCATATCTGCTTTGCCAACTCAATCTGTTCATGCCCCTTAGCAACTTGCTGCCCACTTACATACTTTGACTCCTAATTTAAAGTTACCTGAAACATAATTATACAGCTTTCAATGCCTTCACTCAACTTATTAATAAATGTTAAAGATTTGAGGTGCTAAAACGGATTTCTGGGGACTCCCAATTGTCAGAGGGCTTCGGATTCTAAACACTGCCAACTCCACTTGCAAATGTGGTGATGTTGCGCGCGGTGGGGGGGGGGGGGGGGGGGGCACCCCCCCCCCCCCCCGGAACACCCACCCTGGGTCATTAGATATGTTTAAGGCAGAGACAGACTTTTAATTGGTAAGGGAATGGAGGGTTACAGGGGAAAGTCAGAATGGTGGAGTTGAAGCTTATCAGGTAAGCCATGATCTCACGGCATGACAGAACAGACTCAATGGGCTGAATGCCCTATGTTTGCTCCTGCATCGAATGGTCTTATTATTAGGGTCTTATGGAATGTCTAACTGCTGCAATGTCTGCATTGGTCTGTTCCTTAAATATTAACCACTGCATGTCCACTGCTATGCCTTTTAATGAAGTCATGATGTGGAGGCGTCGGTGTTGGACTGGGGTGGACAAAGTCAAAAGTCACATGACACCAGGTTGTAGTCCAACAGATTTATCTGAAATCACAAGCTTTTAGACTGCAGCCCCTTCGTCAGGTGAAGTCACTTGTGCTGTGTGACCTCTGAACTTTTAATGAAGTGACTCTGTCTGTTGTAGCCAACTCACCCTTCGTACCTTTCAGTTTCCTCTGATAGATTTACAGTACCAGGTAACAGGCATCCCTGCTCAGTGTACACAAACTGATACACTGACATTGCAAACCCCAAACAGAACAGTGAAGGTTACTTTACTCAAGTTGCTGGCCTTTGATAAGAACTTGTTATTAATAACTCTACAAGTGATCATCCCCTAGCTGAGGTAGTTCTAGGATTCCTCGCGTTCATAAGAGTATGAAGCCACCGGACAGGATCCCGAATAAAGTTACTTTAATCATGCTAGGACTGGGGATTATAGTAATGTGGAGAGACTGGAGTAGCTGAGGTTGGTCTCCTCAGAGTGGAGGTGGTATTTGATAGTAGTATTTCATTTCATTACGGGTTTACACTGTTTCCAATGGCTGAACAGTCAGTCACCTGGAGAGATTAGCTTGAAAGCAACTGACAAAAGACTCAGAAGACATGCTGAGAAAAAATTTTCGTACAATGAGTGGTTTGAATTTAGAATCACTTCTCTGGTACATCTACTCAGTCCAGCCAACTTCTCTGCCTTCTCCCATAGTCTGATATCCTGTCTCAACGAGGAAATGTACCTCATTCCACAACCCTTCCAGGCTGTGTATCCTAAATAAGAACTACATAAAATCAAATCTTGCTCATTGCTCCCCGATTCCTCTGCGAATTACCCATACCATAGTGTGACTGGTCCTCCTCCTGCTGGATATCGCTCTCCTATCATAACACTGTGATTTTGAAAATTTCAAAATTGTTGGACACAAGGTTTATAAAACAAAACAAAAAACTTTGCATTGAAACTGAGTATTTCAGAATTGTAATAAAGAGGTTGTTAAAGGGGGGTTTTGCATCACTGGGATGTCAAGAGTTTTTCCTCAGTCTCCAAGGAGTGGTCCCAGACTATGCAGCAGGATAGACCCTAAACTGGATTCAGTACCAGGCTGAGGATGTCAGGCTGAGCGAAGGGTCAGGGACACCCAGCACACGTTGGCTTGGGGCATTCAAAACGACCTAACCCATCAAACAGCTGTAAGCAGCTGCAAATAGAAATCCTGGTTCACCCCAGGCCAACCTCATTCAAACCACATTTCACCAGAAAATCAGGTCAACTGCTGCAGGACTGTCCCCCATCAACATCCAGTATCGACACACCTTGATTTTAATGTTCATACCCTCACCCACCCAATTGCTGTCACCTCTACCAGCCCAACATTCTTCCCTCATGTGCATCAGTTTACTTTAGATCATCAGTCAGAACCTTCGGCTTCCTGGAGCCCTGAGCTCTAGAATTCGCTTGCTAAATATGGTCAACATCTCTCTCACCCTGAATGACACTTCTTAAAGTCTTTTTGACCAAGTGTATCAATTGCCTCCTTGTGTGACTTAAGTATAAAATGCTGCCTGATGAACTGAGAAGAGTTTGGAATCTTTAAAAGGCACTATTCTAAACAGCACCAGCGCCGGTGGTAAATGTCGCCAATAAGATCAGAAGTTGCTGGAAAAGCTCAGCAGCTCTGGTAGCATCTGTGAAGGAAAAAACAGAGTTAACATTCCGGGTCTGGTGACCCTTCCTCAGAACCGGACCCGAACATTAACTCTGATATTTTTCTTCACAGAGGCTGCCAGACTTGCTGAGCTTTTCCAGCAACTTCTGTTTTCATTCCTAATTTACAGCATCCACAGTTCTTTGGGTCATCAATAAGATGCCTAGTGTGAGCGTACTCAGTAAGCAGTCATTGGCCAATCACCCTCTCCTCAATTGCGGCAAATGCCAAACTATTCAAATCGTCCCCCTCAGGGGTTCCATTTAAGTCAATAAGTTCAAATGTTAGTAAACAACAACAACGGTGTTAAAGCTGAAAGTTATATAAACTGAAATAAAAACAGAAATGGCTGGAAAATCTCAGTAGGGCTGGCAGTATTTGTGGAGTGAAAGCAGAGTTAATGTTTCAGGTGACACCCCTATCGCCTTTCCCCATTGATCAGGCAGCTGAAGACCTGATTTAGGAGATATAGTCCCTGATGGTGGGACAGAAGGAGAAACTGCTGGTGAAATTCCGAACTGAAGATTGACTTGAAATGTTAACTCCACCTTCTTCCAACAGATGCTGCCAGACCTGCTGAGTTTCACCAGCAATTTCTGTCCTTCTTTCAGATCTCCAGCATTAACAATTCTTTGTTTTATTCTCCTAATGCTGGAACGGCAATTAAAATGAAAGAGAAAAAACCTGCCAAAACACATGCACAGTCAATCTCAGTTCAGAAGAACAAGATAAAATTCATCTTTCAAGCAGGTTGAATTGGGCCTTAGACTCTACATGGAATCAGCTGGAGATGTTGGACATTGTAAGGAAAAGGGGGGTGATGAATAGCTTGGGTTAAAACTGGCAACACGACATTTTTTAACACTGTGCTCATTTACCATTTTGACCTGACAGCTATCGGTACAAAAAAAGTCCTCCAACTAATTCAGCAAAAAAAAGGTAGAAATTCTAGAATTCAAGCATTGCTCATGGTTGTGTGTATTCCTGGGCTTCACCTTCCCAAATGTCTCCACTGGAGATGACCAAACATTTCCACCAGAGATCCTGAGGGAGTCAAAAAAATTGCCATGGCCCCTCAGCAAGAACCAAAGGGGGCAGGGCCCATAAAGCTAGGAAAAGGTGGGGAAGAGAGGGGGAGTGAGAGGGAGTGCTCTACAAGGGCCATTGCAGCCTCTCAGCTTGTTTGTCCACAATTCAGGTCCCAACACCATCTTTGGGAGACACCTCCTTAGATTCCACAGGGAAAGGTCCTGACTTGAAGCATTCAACCATAAACATTTGACAACAACTGAATCATTAACTAGGAATTTCATTCAGCACTTGCACGTTCTCACAGACTGCAAAATACAAGTCTGAGCACTTGTTGAGGAGCCCAGCTGCCTGCAAACATATAAGGAAATTGGTTTTTCAGACTGCTGTTACCGTGAGTGGTTCAAAACAGAAGCTGGGGAGCAAGCGGCAAGAAAATCACACAAAAACAAAATGCTGCTGGAAAGCAGAAACTGCACTCAGAACAACAACACAGCATCTGTAGAGAGGGATACAGCTCATGAAAACCATGCCTAGTGTCACGAGAAGCCAAACCCCATAGGCTCATAAAAGGTACTACATAAATGCACATCTTTCTTTCTATTCGGCCAGACTTGTGGTTTTACAAGTGGGCACCACCTTCAATGACAGAACGCTGACTGTGGGTCTCAGCTGTGAGATCTATAGTGATATCATCAAGTCACAGTATCTAATATTTAATTAGAAATCCTTGCTTTTCACAAAGACAGACACTTTAAGCCGAAATACTTAATAGTTCAAACCCACGGCAATAAGACAATACAAGACATTTTTTAATGGACAATGAGGTTTGAATATTGAAAGAAAAGGCCTGATTCTATTTTGGGATGTTTCACACTATTCCAGTGCAGGCCTTGTTTGGTTATCCAGATTGGAGCTGCTAGTCAAACTGAAGCACATGGAATTACAGCAGCTGTGGCAGTAAGGATAGAAAGCTGGATGAGAGAGTTTTTCCAGCAGTCAGAGTGAGAACCTGCACCTAGGTATACAGGCCACAGTGAGAAAAGCTACAGACAACATGAAACACAAAAGGTAAGACGCAGCGGGCAGGACAGTATCAGACTTCAGGACAATGGCATTTGACAGACGAGATTTAACACAGACAAACATGAACCAACATACAGAGAGAGAACTGGCGGTGGGACAACAGGAACTGAATAGTTTGTAGGATCTGTGGAACAGAGGGATCCGTCTTAAACACACAAAACCTTTGAAGGTGACAGATCAAATAGACATTACTGTTAAACAGCCAGCTGGGATTCATGGCTTATAAGAAGACGTAAAGAGTACAAGGAGGAAGTTATGCTAAACCTGGACAAGAACTCAGTTGGAGTTGGGTGTGCAATTCTGGAGACAGGACACTTGGAGGAATATCGAAACTGAGGGGAGCGAGGTGTAGAGGAGATTGGGGGCTCTTTTCAAGAGACTGTTAGGAGGAAATTTCAATGTTGAAAATGCTTCCATTGGTAGGAAGATCAACAACCAGATAGTTCAAAAGTAAATGGTAAAAGAATTGAAGGTGGAAATATTAGGTATTTTAATATTGATTTTATAAAAATACTATTAGTGCATTGTGACCTGAGACACGCTGCCCGAAAAGGAAACAGATTAAACAGGAACTTTTAGAAACAAATTGGAAAAATAATGACAGGACAGTATTTCGCAAGACAGGAGGAGCAAGCAGAAACAACCCAGAGAGCTCTTTCAGGAAGCTAGCACAGGCACGATGGATTGAATGGCCTCTTTCTGTGCTGTTGGATTCTGTGTTTATTTACAGCGATCTGGCAACCAAAACTCTTCAGTTTTCTCCTTATCATTATCCTAGCATTCAAGCTATTCCCCTGTACTCCTGGTAGAATTAAAGAATACCCAAATCTTGGCCAAAAGGCATGCTCTCAGCTGGAAATAATTTTGCTCAACATTGACTATAATTACAGCATGTCTTCAAATCAAAATTCTACCTTCGTTGATCATTCCGCAATAACTAAACCAATTATTTCAACCACTGAACTCACAAGTTAGCTAATTGCTTGATATCAGTTATCTGTTAACTTGAGTAGATTTATTAAGTTATATCCTCTGAACACTAACATTAACTTTTATATTTGAAATGGAACAGATACAACATTGAGTCAAAGAAAAAGCCTCTCTCTCCCCCGCTGGAATCACTACTTTTTGCAAGATATTTTTAAATTAATACTATCTGCCCAGACAACACCAGATCTCAGTCATGTAAACACACTATTGAGACAAATACACTCAGGGGAGACAGAACAACAAAAGGAATGAAGTTACTCAGCCACATGTTTGTCTCCAGCTGCTGCCTCTGGGGTGCAAACTGACAGATCCCAAAACCAAATAGCATCTGGGGAAGGGTGAACAACAACCAAATGTGCTAAGCACATGAACCGCCATGTTAAAGAAATGTTCTGTGCTTGACAAAAATGTCCATTTATCTATTTTTAAAGAAGTGTAGTTGTAAAACAGCTCTTCAGAAGCTAGGCCAAATTTTGCAACAAGAAAACCCAAATAATGCAAATCTTGCAAACCAGTATGTTGTGATATGTGCTACTCTATTGAGATTTAATTTTGCTTCTCTCTGTAATCTTCCTGAACCACACCCATTCCTGGAGTAAAGCACATGGAAACTGGCCAATCTGTTACTCACCTTGTGCAATGCTCCTAAAAACGCAATTTGAAGCATCTAATAGTGAAATTCTCATCCTTATAGCACCAGCAGTAAGCACAAAACGTTCTCTTGCTTGGCAGGAGCCCTCACCTTTCATCCCACTGCATCAGCATGGTGCCTGCTCAGGAACCTGCGTTTCATCGTACCACAACCATCAACTGAGCCAGGAAAACACAGCTAGGGCTGCAGAGCCTTTATCATTTTTAACAACTGGGATTAAGGGGAAAGGATCCTTTTAGTCAAAAGTTTAAAAAAAAGGGCCTCCTGCAATGCCACAGTGATGCCACCCGAAGGCTGCAGGAACAGCAAATCATATTCAGCCTGGGAACCCTGCAGCCCAATGGCATCAATGTGGATTTCACAAGCTTCAAAATCTCCCCTCCCCCAACCGCATCCCAAAACCAGCCCAGCTCATCCCCACCTCCCTAACCTGTTTTTCCACTCACCTATCCCCTCCTCCCACCTCAAGCCCCACCCCCATCTCCTATCTACTAACATCATCCTGCCCCCTTGACCTGTCCGTCCTCCCTGGACTGACCTATCTCCTCCCTACCCCCCTACCGACACTCACCTTTACTGGCTCCATCCCCGCCTCTTCGACCTGTCTGCCTCCTCTCCACCTATCCTCTCCTCTATCCATCCTCTATCCGCCTCCCCCTCTCTCCCTATTTATTTCAGAACCCTCTTCCCCTCCCCAATTTCTGATGAAGGGTCTAGGCCCGAAACGTCAAGTTTTCCTGCTCCTATGATGCTGCTTGACCTGCTGTGTTCATCCAGCCCCATGCTTGTTAAAAATAGCTGAACTGGACTGTTGCAGATGTGTCACTGGTCACTTCGCTGGTGACACGGATTTAGAACTTGCTAATTTCACAACAATGGCAAAAAAAAATTAGTGCAAAAGAACCTGTATGACGCTTTAAAATGTAGCAAGTTTTGCAACACTTTTAAGAGTTGAGTGTCCAATTCAGTTACATGTCAATCAGCCGATAGGTTACAGGAGGATCTCTGTTATCAGTTTTAAGTGGATAATATAAAACAAAGAACCACAAATGCTGGAAATCTGAAACAAACAAACTGTTGGAGAAGCTCTTCAGGACTTGCTGTAGTTGTGGAGACAAAAACCAGAGTCAATGTTTCAAGTTCTGTGACCCACGGGTTCTGAAGAAGTTGACATCCAAGTTACGAATGCTCATTTAAAGACCAAAGGGTTAGCAATCAACAGTTAACAGGACATGGAGAATGGCTGGAAATCTCACTTCCAATCCGTCTTAACTGATCCAACACCCTGGGTCAACATTCACCTTCCAAGTTGTTACTGTGGCTGTAGCTTCAGGTAATCTCAGCAGCAGTCCCTGTGAAATGTAGCATGCTGACTTGCCATACCTGCAATCCCTAACAGATAAAGGATATGGAGGCACTGTATTCAAAAGAATGACAGCAGATCCAATAGAAGCTAATAAAAACATCTGAAGAAGCAGTGATGCTCCGAAAGCTGTATCAGAGATAATAGGAACTGCAGATGCTGGAGAATCCAAGATAACAAGGTGTGGAGCTGGATGAACACAGTAGGCCAAGCAACATCATAGGAGCAGGAAAGCTTGACGTTTCGGGCCTAGACTCTCCTTCAGAAATGGGGGAGGGGAAGAGGGTTCTGAAATAAATAGGGAGAGAGGGGGAAGGCGGATAGAAGATGGATAGAGGAGAGGATAGGTGTAGGGGAGACAGACAAGTCAAAGAGGCGGGAATGGAGCCAGTAAAGGTGAGTGTAGGTGGGCAGGTAGGGAGGAATTAGGTCAGTCCAGGGAGGACGGACAGGTCAAGGGGGCAGGATGAGGTTAGTAGGTAGGAAATGGGGGTGCGACTTGAGGTAGGAGGAGGAGATAGGTGAGAGGAAGAACAGGTTAGGGAGGCGGGGACGAGCTGGGCTGGTTTTGGGATGCCGTTGGGGGAGGGAAGATTTTGAAGCTTGTGAAATCCACATTGATACCATTGGGCTGCAGGGTTCCCAAGCTGAATATGAGTTGCTGTTCCTGCAGCCTTCGGGTGGCATCGTTGTGGCATTGCAGGAGGCCTTGCGTTTTCAAATAAATCTGTTGGACTATAACCTGGTGTCATGTGGTTTCTGACCTTGTCCACGCCAGTCCAACACCGGCACCTCCATATAATAACAAAGAAGGCTGGGTCTTGAGAGAAGTAGAAGTTTGAGGGCTGACCTGATCAACGTCTCTAAAATGATGAAAGGATTCGATAGGGCAGACGTAGTCATTACCATTTGTGGGGGAGACCAGACTAGGGGCCATCAACATAGACAGACACAAATAAATCCACTTGGGAACTGTCTGCACTCAGAGTGGGGAGAAGGTGGAACTCAATAGCACAGTGTGTGACTGAGGTAATAAAATAAATACGTTTTAGAAAGGAAGCTGGTGAAACGTCGGGGAGAAAGAATCTGCTAATAGGTGGGTTAAAGCAGAGGGAGTGGGAGGAGGTCTGAATAAGACAAAGAGCAGAGTATAGCTGCTCCCAACCTGTTCAACTCGGGTAACCTGAGCTCATTCATCGAGTGCCCTGAATCAAAGGCTGCGGAGGGGGGAACCAATCTGAATAATTCCACACGGATCATTAAGGACCAAATCACAAATAAAGTGTCTGCACACAAGAACGGTATTAGCCAATGGAACATGAGCATAATGTCAAATCATGCAAACACAGGGATTACAGTCAAAGCAATCAGTTCCAACACAATGAAGCTAGTACACGAGTAACTTACCCTATTCTCGGTAGGAAGCTGCACATATTTGGCTGCATCATGGTCACTACATTTTAAATATAGCCTTACACTCCTCACTTTGCTAGTTTCCTTCAAATATTACAATATTAAGATCAAAATGAGAAAATGCAGGCAGCACCCAGGCCCAGGGCCATAACCAAGGGCCCACGGCAGCAGGTATCACCTCAAGCAGTTCTGATAAAAGGAGTGATGTTTCAGGTATCACCAGAGACTGCCTGACCTCATGAATTCATGCATCACCCGTTAAGAATAAATGCAGCTGTGCTCCTGGGATCCTGACCTCAAGGCAAAGATGGAGAACTAAATTCGAGTTAGCCGGACACATTAGACAGTGCTGGGGACAGGAGATGGTGAACCTGAAGGAAACTCCTCAAAGACAGGCCTCTCGAACTGCGCACTGCCCAGTTTCCATGCAATGGCTGATTATAGCAGTCTACACTTGCTCAGTAACTAAAGATCAGATTGATAAAACAAACAACAAATTCCTCTTAGATTTGATGCCAGTTAAATCAACTGAAGCATCCATGAGCCAAATTCCCAACAGACGCCAAGATTAATTGGATCAAGTCCGACTGTGTCACCTGTCACTCCTCACGGGGCACCTCAAAATGAATCAACACAGAGGCATCCCCAGCATTGCCAAGGGACTGAGTTGGAAATGTCACCTTCAAACAAAGCCTGCTAGTAAATACACTACCAATGTTTGGTGATGGATCAGCCAATACTTTCATACTCTCAAATGTAAATCTGTTCTGAAAGCAATGTTGGAAAGGCCAGCATTTATTGCCCATCTATCACTGCCTTGCAAAGCTGGCAATGGACCTCTGTGTTACACAGAGAACATTCACGGAATCAGAATTCTTATATCCTAGAAGCTCACAAGGTCACCACAGAGAGTGGTGAACACGAGAAAGAGGAACAGCAGTCAACTCCCCTGACACTCGAGCCTACTCTGCTGTTCAGCAAGATCACAGCAGAACCTACCGTTCCACTTCACTCCTCTCGCAATTTCCTGATACCCCTCAATTCTTTGCACCCAGAATTATTTCAACTGCTGTGTGGAACACACATGACTGACCATCCACAACTCTCTGATGATGCTGCCTGACCTAATCTACAATCCTCAGTGAAGAAATTCCTGCTGACCAGTCCTAAATGGGCCAGCACCTATACTGAGACTGAGACTGAGATCAGGAGCTTGAGGCTCACCAGCCCAGGTAGGAGTGGGAGTGTAGGGGGCTCAGTGTCTAGTGCTGCAATTAACTTATATATTTCAAAGAAATACCTTTTTATTCTTCTTAACTTTACAGAATATCGACCCATTCCAACCAGTCCATCTGCATTGGACACTCTACTTACCCAAGCAATCAAACTTGTGATGATGGTGCACCCACCTACTCTGAGGCAGGCACATGCTCGTGTTTGTATGGAGAGTAAAACTATGCACAGTGCTCCAGGCGTGAGCTTTTGGGGCATGGTACAGAGCCTTCCACATGAGCTCAGCATTGCAAACTCCTTGCAGCACTGACTTCTGATCGGAACTGGCTCAAAATCCCTGAAAGTTGCCACCCAGGTTGATATTGCTGTTAAGAAGGCATACGGTGTGTTAGGTTTCATTGGTAGAGGGATTGAGTTCCGGAGCCGTGAAGTCATGCTGCAACTGTACAAAACGCTAGTGCGGCCTCACTTGGAATATTGCGTACAGTTCTGGTCGCTCCATTACAGGAAGGATGTGGAAGCATTGGAAAAAGTGCAGAGGAGATTTACCAGGATGTTGCCTGGTCTGGAGCAAAGGTCTTATGAGGAAAGACTGAGGGACTTGGGTCTGTTCTCATTGGAGAGAAGAAGGCTAAGAGGGGATTTAATAGAGACCTACAAAATGATCAGAGGATTAGATAGGGTGGACAGTGAGAGTCTTTTTCCTAGGATGACGACGTCGGCTTGTACGAGGGGGCATAGCTGCAAATTGAGGGGTGATAGATTTAAGACAGATGTCAGAGGCAGGTTCTTTACTCAGAGAGTGGTAAGGGCGTGGAATGCCCTGCCTGCCAATGTAGTTAACTCAGCCACATTAGGGGCATTTAAACAGTCCTTGGATAAGCATATGGATGATGATGGGATAGTGTAGGGGGATGGGCTTAGATTAGTTCACAGGTCGGCGCAACATCGAGGGCCGAAGGGTCTGTTCTGCACTGCACTGTACTGATCTATGTTCTATGTTTGTTCTATAAAACAAACGGGACTTGTTTGATTTGATTTATTATTGTCCATGTACCTAGGCACAGTGAAAAGTTGCGTTTTGTGTGCAGTACAGGCAGATTGTAACATACAAAGATCATCGAGAGATTGAAAACAGCAAGGAATACAAAGTTACGGCTGCAAAGAACATAGAACATTACAGCACAGTACAGGCCCTTCGGCCCTCAATGTTGCACCAACCTGTGCCCAATCTGAAGCCCATCTAACCTACACTATTCCATTATCATCCATATGTTCATCCAATGACCGTTTAAATGGCCTTAAAGTTGGCGAGTCTACTCCTGTTGCAGGCAGGGCATTCCACACCATTACTACTCTCTGAGTAAAGAACCTACCTCTGACATCTGTCCTATATCTATCACCCCTCAATTTAAAGCTATGTCCCCTCGTGCTAGCTATCACCATCCGAGGAAAAAGGCTCTCACTGTCCACCCTATCTAATCCTCTGATCATCTTGTATGTCTCTATTAAGTCACCTCTTAACCTTCTTCTCTCTAACGAAAACAGCCTCAAGTCCCTCAGCCTTTCCTCATAAGACCTTCCCTCCATACCAGGCAACATCCTGGTAAATCTCCTCTGCACCCTTTCCAATGCTTCCACATCCTTCCTATAATGCGGTGACCAGAACTGCACCAATACTTCATATGCAGCCGCACCAGAGTTTTGTACAGCTGCAACATGACCTCACGGCTCCAAAACTCAATCCCTCTACCAATAAAACCTAACACACCGTGTGCCTTCCTAACAACCCTATCAACCTGGGTGGCAACTTTCAAGGATCTATGCACGTGGACACCGATATCTCTCTGCTCATCCACACTACCAAGAATCTTACCATTATCCCTGTACTCCGTATTCCTGTTACTCCTTCCAAAGTGAATCACCTCACACTTTTCCGCATTAAACTCCATTTGCCACCTCTCAGCCCAGCTCTGCAGCTTATCCATGTCCCTCTGTAACCTGCAACATCCTTCCGCACTATCCACAACTCCACTGACTTTAGTGTCATCCACAAATTTACTAACCCATCCTTCTATGCCCTCATCCAGGTCATTTATAAAAATGACAAACAGCAGTCACCCCAAAACAGATCCTTGCGGTACACCTCTGAACTCCAGGATGAACATTTCCCATCAACCACCACCCTCTGTCTTTTTACAGCTAGCCAATTTCTGATCCAAACTGCTAAATCACCCTCAATCCCATGCCTCCGTATTTTCTACAATAGCCTACCGTGGGGAACCTTATCAAACACTTTACCGAAATCCATATACACCACATCAACCGCTTTACCCTCATCCACCAGTTTGGTCACCTTCTCAAAGAACTCAATAAGGTTTGTGAGGCACGACCACAAATAAAAACAGGATCAACATTAGACTTGAAATTTGAGAGGTCAATTCAGAAGTCTAATAACAGCAGAGAAGCTGTTCTTGAATCTATTGGTATGCGTTTCAGCTTTTGTACCTTCTGCCTGTCAGGAGAGATTATAACCGGGATGGGAGGGGTGTCTGATGATGTTGGCTGCCTTTCCATAGCCACAAGAAGTGCAGACGGAGTCAATGGTTGGAAGGTTTGATTGCGTGATGGTCTGGGCCTGTGTTCACGACTTTCTGTTCAGGCCTGGGCAAAGCAGTTGCTATACAAACTTGTTAACTTGGATAGTCAGAAATTGGGTTCCAGGGTCAGCTTTTCCGCAAGCCCACTTCAGTAAAAGCGTGGACATTAAAGTGTGCTGATTAAAATAGAGAGGTTTGCAAGAAGCCAGAGTTTAGGGTGCAGGGGCTGGAGGAGGTGACAGAGATAGGGAAGAGGGGTGCAGGCGAAGGTAAGGTTTGAACAGAACAACGAGAATTTTCAAACTGTTGAAGACTTGCCAGTCTGTGTGCAGAACAGAAGTGAGGGGTGGGGAACACTGGGGAAGGTGATAATTGGGAACACATACACACACCCATCTTCACTTCAACCATAAACAGTGATCTAAATAAATCCACCTTTGCTCAGTGGCAGGCAACCAACAAGGTCCAATTTGATTTTCGTTCCCTTATTCACAGCTGGGATGTATCAGCCATCCCAGTGATCGGATAGTAATAGGCACTCTAATTCCCTCATCGTAAATTCCACAGCCGCTCAGGTGAATGGTGTAGCATCTCAATGCCAAAATACACGGACAATCTCATTGTTGTGAAATCCTCTAAACAAACCTGACCCAGAGATACTCATCAAACCTCGTCTCAATGAAGCAATTAAATTCTGAACAGCATTTCAGCTCAGGATGACTTTACTGCTCATTGTCTTACCCATTGTGGCTAAACTGATTTGATGTCAGCTGAAGATGATTGAACACAAACTACAAACACTTTGTTGTACTCGCAGCAGGGACTGAACAAACACAACAGGAGATAATTTCCCAGAACAGAACTGTTGTTTTAAATAGGGAGTGAATTGAAGAAGGTAAAGTGGCAAATGCTTCATAATATATAGGAACTCTCCTTAGCACAGAACTGGATTAAGTGGTTAATCATTTACTTGTTGCTTTCTAGGTTCTGGACTGATGAACTATCTTGGTCACCCTCTCAGTTACAGAAACCTCAAATCATTCAGAGTTCTTATGCCTAATGCTAACTCAGACCAAGTGCTGTTCACCTATCACTCTCTGAGCTGCACCAGCTGTTGAGGAACACCTTGACTTTAAAACCTTTCATCTGCAAATCCACATCTTGCCCCTAATCATCAAGACTTCCACCAGTCCCACAAACCTCATAATTGCACTCCACAGAGCATAAGCACCATCCACTCGACTGTCAGCAGTCATTACTTCCAGCAGTTTCCACACTTGCTCCTTTCAGGCACAATGTGGAGCTACCTCTTGGATGAAGTGACTGGTCTCCTGCTAGAAGTTGTGCAGTGCTTTGTTCCACACTCCTGTGAAACACTGCACCTAGCTTAAAGTGATAAATAAACACCAACTGTTCTTGCAGGAAAGCTCCAAACCCCTCCAATGCTCTGGTTTCACGCGGAGCTCCATGACACACCATGGGTCAGCAGACCAATATCAGTCACTTTGCTCACTCAGCTCAGAATCAAAACACCAGTCACTCTTGAGACTGGGGGATTTGGGTGGGGAGCAACGACGTTCCCATACTCTGGCTGCACCAAAAAAAAAGTTTTTCTCAGGTCACATTTGCAGCTTACGATGATTCTGGGCTCTCTCTCATTCTCCATCATTTTAGGAATGAGGAAAGTCTGTCCCAGTTGAATTAGGATACAGAGAACGGGGTTCTGCATAAATTACAGAGGTGAAAGGTGGGAGGTCAGTCACACCAGATCAGTTAACAAGAAAATCTCCATGCGGTGAAGGTTCTAAAACTGGGCATTATTTCAAAATGAGGATCCACAAGTGTCTAATGGATTTACACAGTCCATCAGAAATTGTGAAACAGATTACTTCTATCAGTATTGAGCCTGGTGTTAAAGTGGAGTCTTTGGGAAATGTGAAATAAAATACATTTTAAATCCTTAAAAAAAACTGGAACAACAAGACAGAAACAATGTGCCACTCTCATTTAAAGTGCTGGCCCCTCTGAGCTTCCCTTTACTCTGGGCTGGTCTAAATGTGGAAAGTCACGCGTTTCTAATGAAGTTGCTTCAAATTAGGACCATTCACATCTGTGTAGCTTTAAAATAGAACAAGCTCAAATCTGACAATGGAAGAAGCAAAGTTGCGAAACTTGTCTCTCAAAGTCAGCCTAAAGACAGGCTCAAATAAATTAACGTGCCAGGAATTGAAGTCTGGACTTCCCTTAATGTAGAAACAAAAAACAGAGCCAAAATGACAATAATCCAACAGTCATATGGTTTTACCTACACATTAAAGCAATGCTTTCTTGTTGGAAGCTTAATGTATTATAAAAGACCACGTGCTAAAATTAAAATGGTACCAGAAAGCAAACTGATGCATCGTCTAATATTCAGCATTCAAACTGAGCCCATAACATTAAGTTTGGATGAAGGAACATGGAACTAGTCTCCTAGCCTCCCAAAGCCTATCAACCATCATCACCACATTCTCTGGAATCCCCTCAGGGGGTGACGATAACCTGCTTCCACTCCGGGGTTGGGGGTTTGTGCTGTGGTGGAATGGACCAGTTGTGGAGTGGCAGACAGCCCATGGGGGTTTGGGCAGGTTGGTTACAGACTGTTTTTGAGAGGGTGGGGGAGTGGACACACTGGATTCCGTCCACTCTTTCTGCTGATTGGCCCCTGCCTCCACGTGATCCCTCACTGATTGGATGCTCTCAGTTCATGGGTTCTAGGGTCAGCACCTCCCACGTGTCACTAGGAATGTTGCATTTGGTCAGGGAGGCTTTCAGAGACTGTCTTTGTGGTGCTTCCTCTGTCCTCCTACTGATAGCTTTCTATTTTGGAGCTCGGAGTCAAGATTCAGTTCAGAAGGACAACACGGCCTGCCCATAGCTGGTCATTTGACCACTGCTTCAATAGTGGGGGGAAATGGCCTGGGAGAGGACACTTACATTGGGATGTACATCCTGCCAATGGATTTACAGGATTTTGCAAAGGCAGTGCTGGTGATAATTCTCCAGGGATTTCACTGTCCATGTTTGTGATGCATACAGGAGGGTGGGGCCTACATGCATGTAGACCATGAGCTTGGTTCTAGGTTTGAGGACTCAGACTTTGAACACCCTGTTCCTCAGGCATCCGAAGACTGGTGTATTGGAGTCAATGTTGGATTTCTTCATCAATGTCTGCTCTCACCAAGAGGAGGTTCCCAGGGTACAGGAAATGATCCACACTGTCTAGGGGCTCACCGTGGGTTTTGAGCGCCGGGGCAAAGTTGCGTGGCAAGAGTGGGCTGGTAGAAAACTTTCATTTCCAGACATTTAGCCTAAGCTGTCCATTATCTACAAGGCATAAATAAATCAGGAGTGTGATGGAATATTCCCCACTTGCCTAGATGAGTGCAGCTCCAACAACACAAGAAGCTCATCTACCAACCTTGCCTTGGCACTTCATCCAACACTTTAAGCATTCCCTCCTTCCCTCACCGATGCTCAGTAGCAGCAGTCTGCACCATTTACAAGATGCACTGCAGAAATTCACCCAGGCTGCTCTAAGAGCACCTTCCAAACCCACGACCACTTGCATCTGTGAGGAAAAGGGCAGCAAATACATGGGAACACCACCCCCTGCAAGTTCCCTTCCAAGCCACTCACCATCCTGATTTAGTTTAGAGGAATAGTCGCTGGACCTGAAACTTTAACTTTGATTTTTTTCTTCACAGATGCTGCCAGACCTGCTGAGCATTTCCAGCCACTTCTATTTCTGTTCGTGATTTACATCGCAGTTCTTTCGGATTTTATTTAGAAATATAGGGCCAGGTTAAAATCCTCGACTTCCCTTCCCAGGCCTATTGTGGGTCTCCCTACAGCACATGGACTACAGCGGTTCAAGAAGGCAGCTCACCCCCACCTTCTCAAGGGGCAACAAATGCTGGGCCCAACAAGTGACATTCATATCTTAAAAACAATTAAATAAAATTTCTTATCTGGAGTGCAAATAAGAACACACAAAGGGTCAACCTGAAAGGAGAACATTTCTTCAAGAAACAGCAGTAAATAAGGAAGGGATGTTGATTGTTGATTGAAAAGGAAAACGCATAGTTATTTCACATGGATAACACTCTTGCTGAAATGTTCAGTAAAAATTAGTTTTGTGTTTTCCCAAACTTAAAGAACTGAATGTTTACAAATATTATGGCCCATCTTTGACCTGATAGAAGTATTGGCTTGATTTTTGGCAGAGTCCAATTTGTTTACCATCTCTGAAATCTAATTGAAATAAATTCTAATAACTTCATTAACTTAAATACATTTTATACTTCAATGTGTAAAAAGCAGGAAATGTAATTGTTCCAGTTATATATTCTGACAAGACTTTTGATTTACTGCATAAAATTTCGTTCTTTAAAAACAGAATTCAAATCAATGATACCAAATAGACTTTTTAAACAGCTCTTGATCAGTCCCCATACCCAATTGAGAGGGACTGTCTGAGGGAGGCAACAAACTATTTCATATACAAAACTTTCATATACAGTCACTGCAACTGGACAGATACAGAGTCCATATTTCCTCTCCTCCCACACCCCCTCCCCCACCATGACTACCCCCTACCCTGTCCCATGACAACTTGTCAACAGGCAAGAATTTATTCATTTAACTGAACAAAGAACGAAAGGACTCTCATTCCTGGTTTTACAAGGTTTAGCGAATGTCTTCATGTATCACTTTCCATTAAAAATACTGGCTGCTCACCAGATACTAGTATACCGCAGAGTGAAGCCATAGAGTCAAAGACGTACAGCACAGAAACAGACCCTTGGTCCAACTTGTCCGTGCTAACCAGATATCCTAAATTAACCTAGTCCTATTTGCCAGCTTTTGGCCCATATCACTCTAATCCCTTCCTATTCATACACCCATCCAGATGCCTTTTAAATGTTGTAATTGTACCAGCCTCCACCACTTCCTCTGGCAGCTCATTTCATACACGCACCACCCTCTGTGTGGAAAAAGCTGCCCCTTAGGTCCCTTTTAAACCTTTCCCCTCTCATCTTAAACCTATGCCTTCTAGTTTTGGACTCCTCTACCCCGGGGAAAAGACCTTGGCTATTCACCCTATCCTTACCCCTCATGATTTTATAAACCCTCTACAAGGTCACCCCTCAGCCTCCGATGCTCCAGGGAAAATAGTCCCAAGCCTATTCAGGCCCTCCCGATAGCTCAAACCCTCCAACCCCATCACGTAATGGTAGCTGGAGATTTACTCCATCTGCACTTCCTGAAACTTATGGATCTTTACGACATGTGCTTAGAGAGCCTATTTTTGTCTGGTGGCATTGTTTGTGGAGACTTACTGTAGACATGGCAGTACATTATTGGTGTAATGTGACCAAGGCACCTGTTCGTGGACTGTTCCAATAAAAGGAGATGGACTGTAAAGCAGCTGCAACAATTTCACATCTCTGCATCGATTTCCCAGAAGGGATGTCTCCTCTACCAACTACAGCTTGCATTTATATAGCAGCAAAATATCCTGAGGTGCTCCATCTTCAGACAAAACCTGACACCAAACCAAAAGGGACACTGGAGCACCTCAGGACATTTTACTGCTTTATAGCAGGAGCAGGTGAACAAAAGCTTAGTCGAAGTGTCATGTTTTAAAAGTGTCTTAAAGGAGGAGAGAGATGCATCATGTTAGGAGGAAAGTCTGTGGGTATGAGGCCCACTACAGACACAGGAATTTAAAATACAAGCTGCTACATCAAAAACGACAGCACTAAGGGAGTGCTGCACTATCAGAGGTGCAATCTTTCACTGGAGGTATTAAACTGAGGTCCTGTTTGCTCTGTAATAAACATAAATAGATCCTGCAGCTTCATTTCACAGAAAAGCAGGTGGCCTAGGGCCAATATTTACCCCTCAATCATCACTAAAATAGAATCTTGTCAATATTACATTGCTGTTCATGATAATATGCTCACTGCAAATTGTCCATCAGGTTTGCCACATTACAACATTTCAAAAGTGCTTCACTGGTTTTTTTTTAAAAAGGCTTTGAAATGTCCTGAGGTTACAAAAAGCGCTATATAAATGCAAGTCTCATTTCCTGGAAGGTCTCTTCTGAGAGTTTGCTGCAACTGCTAAATATCTGTAGCACACGAGAACTCTGCGTAATGAATGTTCAGTTAAAACATCTGTTTCACTTCCTCGTTTCACTCTCCTCTGTGTTATTAAACACAAATCAATAAAACTGCAATTGGTATAAAGCTGACAATTTTCTATAAACTCAAATATATTTTCTTATAGTCACTCACATGAAAAAGGTCAGTGAATTATTCAAGGGAAGTAGCGGGGGAGAATGCAAATTATGATAAAGGCCAAAGCATTAAATTTCCAGTTCCTATTTTACAGCCACCCATTGACATTAGGGCTCAGGTTAAAGGAAATGTGAAGGTAAAGATAAAACACTTCATAGCTACATCACCTCTGCTTTTCACATTGCTACCACTTGTGCAACACCCCTCACACAGACATGTACTCTCTTCCCCAGGGACCCCACAAATCATGGCATACACTGGTCTGATTTCAAACATTGCCATGTCAGTTACATCAACTGAGCTGGGAATCAGGAAAACCCTTCACCTGTTTACACTTCGCACCAGCAGCAGGTTTACAGTGTAACAACTGCAGTAATCAAGGGGGTTTTAAGTCACTCGGAGATAGCAAGAACTGCTGGAGTCAAGGTCAACACAGTATAGAGCTGGAGGAACACAGCAAGCTAGGCATCAGAGAAACAGTAAAGTCAACGTTTTGGGTCGGGACCCTTTATCAGAACACAGATGAAGGATCTGCTTGACCTGCTGTGTTCCTCCAGCTCCACTATGTTAACAGTAATCAAAAGGCTTCTTTTCTCTGGCATTGCAACACTCTGAATGTTTCAGCACAAAAGCAAGTGAAGCCAAGCCCCACTTCCACAAACACTTCCAAACCCGCCCCTCGTTACTTCCCACAAATATATAAACTCAAATGCGTGCATGCGCAGATTTTCTAACCAACTCATTAACAAAAATTATTACATCCTGTATCCGCAAAGTCACGAATTCCAAATTTATCTGCATGAAGAAATAACAAAAATTAATATCCATAGGCAAAATTCACATATCCACACTATTTTCAACATATAATTTCATCATTGACAGCGGTTTTCAGGAATACGGACGAATGATTGTCTTACTTAAAAGAAAAATATCAAAGCAATACCTAAATAGTCCCAATTTTAATAATGGTTTTGATGCCGAGCCACCAGACTTGAAACACTAACTGTTTCTCTCTCCACAGATGCTGCCAGATATGCTGAGTTTCTCCAGCAATTTCTGTTTTGTTTCAGATCTCCAGCACATATTTAAAAACGGGAGAAAAGTTGCTGCTTTGATACAATAATCCCAGAACTAATCATTCCTAGAACACGAGTCTCAAAATTGGCAGACACTCCCCCACCAAAGCAACTTCTCAAATGACGGGAAGACAGGAGTTCAGGTGATCTTGTCCCATGATTGCTGCAGCTGTCAGTGAGTCACTTAGTGACGACTTGTCATGACATTGAACCTTCTAGAAAGCACACGGTGGCAAATCAAATTTCTGCAGCCAAGAAAAAGATCAATCACCCTTGTTGGGAGCTGACATTTCCAAATACTCCCCCCAGGCACATTTTAAATGTGTAAGGGAGGAGAAACAAGTGGAACAGATTGTGAGAGTGCTCAGAGCCAAAGACAAAAGGAGTGATCACGGTGGTAAAGGAGTGATTGAGGGGGTAAAATGGGTGTCAGTGGAGCTCTGAAAAGGAGAAAAACGGTCCACTTTGCTGAGAGCTACATCAACAAGACACAAACATGACACGGCTAGGAAAGATTTGGGAGAGCCAAGAGAGACAGAGGACCGAGGTCATGCTCAGTCCTAGAGATTATAAAGTGGCAAATGAGGCGCTGTTCCTCAAGTTTGCATTGCACTTTGTTAGAACACTGCTGTAGGCCAAGAACAGAAATGCTCAGCTCCTCAATTATTCCGCTTTGTGCTACAGAGTTGTTCTGGGTGGACTCTGACCTGTTTGGTGTTAAACTGACGATTAAAGTGGGTATAAACAAGACTGATCAATACCAAAAACCTCCCCTTACTCCAAACATGAAATGGCAGCAGTGACAGAGCGTGGCAGTGGCTGGGGCCCAGCGCAAGCCCAGATGACAGCAGCAAAGAATGGCAGGAGCAACAAATGGGGCTGAAGTCTCGTAAGCGGCAATGAACCTTGGTTCGACCGGGTAGGTCTTAGCTCAGCACAGGGGGCAGCGAGCCCTCCCGAGGAAGCCCAACTTGGAGCATCTGCACATACATGGCTCAAAAAAGGTCTGTAATGTTTGACTCACTTTATTTTTCTACTTTTATGTTAATATGACTGCAGTGCTAAACTTTTTAAAACTTATAACTTTATTTCTCTAATTCTGTAACTAAGATTTTGTACCCAAGATGGCACTGTGTGTGGCAACATTGTTATACTCTTGCATCCTGTACTTGAGTATACATGACAGTAAAACCTAAATCTTACAGGTAATAAGGAAAGCAACTGGAATGTTGCCCTTATTTCAAAGGTAATGGAGTGTAAATATAGGAAAGTCTTGCTAAAACTGTACAAGGCACTCATTGGTGAACACCTCAAACACTGATTTAATCCCCTTACCTAAGGGGAGATCGACTGGCAATTGGTCAGCAGTCCAGAGAAGGTTCACTAGGTTGACCCTGGGTATGGAGGGATTGTTTTAGGAGGAAGGTTGAGTAGTTTGGGCCTGTACTCATCGGAGTTAAGAAGAATAACAGGCAACCTTATTGAGACATACAAGATTCTTAGGGGACTTGACAGGATAGATGCGGAAAGGTTGTTTCCTCTTGTGCTAGAGTCTAGGAGCACAGGGTACAATGTCAGAGTAATAGGTCTCCCATTTCAGGCAGAGGTGAGGAGGGAATCTGTGGAATTCTTTAACACAGAGGGCTGTTGAGGCTGAGTCATTAAGTATACTGAAGGCTGAGATACACATTTTTTAAATCAGGAAGGAAATTGAGGGTTAAGGGGAAAAGGCAGCAAGGTGCAATTCAGGATTATCAGATCAGCCACGATGCCATTGAGCAGACTCAATTGGCTGAAAAGCCGACTTCTGCTCCTACATCTCATGGTCTGCCTGGGTTTCATGCTCTGGGATCTCCTCCCTAAACCCATCTGTGCCTGTGCCTCTGCCTCATGCTCTGGGATCTCCTCCCTAAACCCATCTGTGCCTCTACCTCATTTGAGGCATTTATTTAACAACTACCCCTTTGTTCAAGTTGTTGGTCAACCATGCTGATACCTGTTTGCCTTGGTGCCAGTTTTTGTTAATGCTCCTGGAAATTAGCTGACCCTTTCTTTATTCATTAACAGGATGAGGGCTTCACTAGCTCGGCAGTACTATTGCCCATCCTTAATTCAGTTCAAAGTCAACCACATTACTGAAAGTCTGGAGTCACATGTAGGCCAGACTAGGTAAGGATAGCAGTTTCCTTCCCTGAACGAAATCAGTTTTTCTGACAATCGACAATGGATTCACGGTCATCATTAGATTCTTAATTCCAGATATTTTATCAAATTCAAATTCCATTATTTGTTGTGGTGGGATTCAAACCCGGATCCCCCATTTTATCTTGGTCTCTGGGTTAACTGTTCAGCAATAATACCACTAGGCCATTGCCTCCCCAACCTGCTTGCCTTATTCTGATAAGGTTCTTGAGTAAACACAAGATGTCGTAGACCCATAGTTGATCATATCAGTTACTGCCCAAACATAACCAGAACACTTGGAGGTTGGGTGAATTTTGAAGTAAAATTGATTTCCCACTTGCAGGGCAGTTGATTGATTTCTGTCACACCCACCAGCCCCATTCAGCTCTGAAGAGTCATTCCAGACTCAAAGCGTTAACTCTTTCTCTCTCTTCAGATGCCGTAAGACCTGCTGAGTTTCTATTTTTTAGTAATTTCTATTTTCTTAAAAAAAAACTTCAGAGGATCCAATTTGTTGGGGCATAGAAGAAACTGATAAACAGATTTTAAAATGAACGTAAGAAAACGTTATAGGATTGAGGTCAATGTAATGGATCTGATTTGTGGCTAGCTACTGGAACGGAAGCAGATACAGGCAAGGAACGAAAAAGGGTTCGGGGTCAGGGTTAAATAAGATTGATAAACAATTATTTGGTTTCCTCTACAGATAACAACCATTGGGGTGAGGTGTCCCCAACTATTACTACATCAACAGTGGTTTCAAACATTTACTGTACACAATGAAACATCCAGCCAAAAACAAGTCACAAATACAAAACAAAAAGCAATCATACTGGAATAATGTGTCTAAGCGTTCCAACATCAAGAAAGATTGTATTAGAGATAAAAGGTACTGCAGATGCTGGAGAATCCGAGATAACAAGCATGGGGCTGGATGAACACAGCAGGTCAAGCAGCATCATAGGAGCAGGAAAACTTGACGTTTCGGGCCTAGACCCTTCATCAGAAATGGGGGAGGGGAAGAGGGGTCTGAAATAAATAGGGAGAGAGGGGGAGGCGGATAGAGGAGAGGATAGGTGGAGAGGAGACAGACAGGTCGAAGAGGCGGGGATGGAGCCAGTAAAGGTGAGTGTAGGTGGGGGGGTAGGGAGGAGATAGGTCAGTCCAGGGAGGACGGACAGGTCAAGGGGGCGGGATGATGTTAGTCGCTCGGCGCTGGGGGTGGGGCTTGAAGTGGGAGGAGGGGATAGGTGAGAGGAAGAACAGGTTAGGGAGGTGGAGATGAGCTGGGCTGGTTTTGGGATGCGGTTGGTTTGGGTTTGGGCCCGAAACGTCAAGTTTTCCCGCTCCTATGATGCTGCTTGACCTGCTGTGTTCATCCAGCCCCATGCTTGTTATCTCGGATTCCCCAGCATCTGCAGTACCTTTTATCTCAGCTCATCTCCACCTCCCTAACCTGTTTTTCCTCTCACCTATCCCCTCCTCCCACCTCAAGCCCCACCCCCATCTCCTATCTACTAACATCATCCCGTCCCGTTGACCTGTCCGTCCTCGCTGGACTGACCTATCTCCTCCCTACTACCGCCCCCCCCAACCTACACTCACCTTTACTGGCTCCATCCCTGCCTCTTCGACTTGTCTGCCTCCTCTCCACCTATCCTCTCCTCTATCCGCCTCCCCCTCTCTCCCTATTTATTTCAGAACCCTCTTCCCCTCCCCCATTTCTGATGAAGGGTCTAGGCCCGAAACGTCAAGTTTTCCTGCTCCTATGATGCTGCTTGGCCTGCTGTGTTCATCCAGCCCCACGCCTTGTTATCGAGAAAGATTGTGTTTATTTAACAAAAAAAAATGGCTACTTTGCAGCCGCACACATCGGTTGTGGATCCAATTTCTTCAAAATTCAGCCTTTACATAACTTGGGACAAGCGAACCACAACCTTTATTAATTTCCTAATGAACAGAAGACTTGTTGTTCCAAAATAATTCCCACGGAATCCTGATCAAACGTCAGCTCTGCAAAAACAATGCAGTCCAGTCAAACACCAGGGCCAAATGCCCATTCGATTCACAACCAGACCTTCAGGTGAATCAAGATTTCAAGCCGCCACAGGTTAACAATCTAGAATAAAATCCTGGTTCACTGACCTAGCCCAAAATAAAAATAAACATTGTATTCTACCAATCACTCAGGCTTTCACAGCACCAAAGGAGGTCATTCAACCCTTAGTGCCTGCATTGACTCCTCTTCTACAGCAATTGTTTCTTTTTCAAGTGTATATTCATTTTCATTCTGAATTCTATATCACCATCCACAGTGCAAACAAAATCTCCCCTTCAGTTCTTTCATCTTAAATCTCTCTCTTCTCACGTCTGCCATTACAAATTGTTTCTCCGTAGAAACTCATTTTAAAATGATCTGACATAAAATCCACTTGAACTGAACACAAAGCCTGCGTTCAAGCTCAAAACTTTCTTACGCTGGATCACATGATCCAGGTAACCATCAAACTCTTTGGCAAGCTGCTATTCATGCATCTGACAATTTTCTGAAGGTCCATGTAACACACAAAAATTCAACAGAGCCATTGTATATCAATGGCAAAAGATTCATTTGATACAGAGTTAAAAGCGACTTCCCTTTTCAAGCAATGCCTGTGACAAGGCACAGATAGACACAGGCAAGTCTGTGAAACGTATTACCAAGTGGTAATCCGCACAACTGTTGAATTTGACATTGCTGCTCACAGCTGTTATCAAGGTGGGTTTTTTCCCTCCAACCCTGGTACATTGATCAGTTACACTGAAAGATACGTGAAATTTATTATGCAGTAAACATGTGTATGCAACCAAGCTGTGATCTCCCACCACCAACAGACTCCCATCACAGCAGGACTGTGGTGAAGACACATGTGTGATCCAGCACGAGAGGTCAAACACTGTCTCCTGCAAGTGGGTCATCAGTCATTGATGAGGAGTTCCAGGGTCCTCCCATACACGTAGCATTCAGGACAGAAGCGTCTTCCTAAGGAATCTGTTCCCTGCAGCACAGTGAGGAAGAGTTCACAGAGAGCGCCATCTGCACCTGTACCAACCTGCCAAATATACTGCTTCTTCCCCTTCCCACAGCAGCAAGGGGAGGGGAGGTACTGTACTTCTAAGCACACATGCAACTCACATGTTAGTGTCATACCATCACTGCACAATCACATTTCCATTTTGCTTCTGGCCCTTTTGCCAATGGCCTAAATTATTGACATACCATTCCCCTACCTAACCTAAAATATCAGGTCACATCTACAACAGGAACTGACAATAAAACAGCAGACGATGGGGTTCTGAAACAAGCAAACAAGAAAATGCTCATCAGCATCTTTTGAGAGGGGGAGGCGAGGGAGCTGCAGGGAAGGAAGGGTGTTGGAGGGGAGGGGGCAGGAGAGGGAGGGGAGGGTATGTGTAAGAGGGAGATGGAATGCACAGGTGAGCAAGACAGCAAACATGTTCAATCAATGAGCTTTTATCTGCTGTGATGGTGCTACTTCACCCATGGAGTTTTTCTGGTTGTTTAGGTTTGATTTCTGTATGAAAACAAACTATTTGCTCAAAGCTTGACTAGTACGTTAACCAGAACGCACCTCAACAGCTTGGGAAAAGTCCATGTCGATACAGGTTTGCTCTCCAGGGGTCCTGATCTCAACAAGTCTCAGCATGAGCCAGCAGCACTTACTGAAACATGTAACTGTCAACTGTCACATCCAATGAGAATCCCTACAGTATCTGGTACATGTATGTACATAACTCTCCTCCTTGAAGATGCTCCTTAAAACCTGAGTAATCTTTTATCCACTTATCCTAACATCTCTTGGCTCAGAATCAAATAGTTTCTGATAATTCTTCTGTGAAACATCTTAGGATATTTTACTGCATTGAAGGCGCTAAATTGCTCTAAGTGCAGCATCAACAAGGGTTAGAGTTAAGCTACAAAACTGGTCAAACATAGTCAGCATGTCTTAAATTCTCCTTACAATAATAACAAATTTCCACTGCAGTCAGGTTTAAAGTGTTTTCAGAATTCTGCGGCATGCCCTTGTCCAGGAACCCGGCAAACTTATGTTGCAAACACCTATAATTAGCATTTTTAAAACCATGCACTGCAAATCAAATCAGGAAGTGCTTTAAGGAAAAGTTGCAATTTGAAAAGAGGATGACTACCATTTAGTGCTTTGCGAAAGAGGAAGCCTTCCAAATAGAATCCGACAAATATGTCAGAAGGTAACAAATAATTAAATTCTCATCTGTAGAATGCAGGAATTTGAAGTGAAGAATATAAACCATAGGAACAGAACTGTGTTAAACAGAGAGCTATCCCTATGCTGAATTACACAGCAAAAGACTTCCAGAGATTTACAAGAGTGTAATTGTAAGTTTATAATTTTAGTACAAGCATCAATTTCCACTTTTCCCTTCTGAACTCTGACCCTGTCCAGAAGCCATCTCCCCCTCCTTGATCTGGACTGACCCACAAGACGAAACTTCCTTTGTACGCTCATGTTATCAAGACCATTCACGATCTTGATATATTTCAAAAAAGTCACCCCTCACTCCTCTAAATTTCCAGCAGAAACAGGGGAAAGGAGATTAGAGAATATAAAGTATAAAAATTAAAACAGAGGAATCACCCATAAGATGTAAATGATTATTATCATTGAGACAAAAAAGACTGAACTCCACCTCCTTCAAACCACAGGGAATCCTTTCAAAAAGCTCAACGTGTTTAGTGCACCATTGCTTCCACTCACTGGAAACCAAACTACACTTTCCAAAGCAGCAGTGGGTTGCTGCATTCCAAGCTAATACTGGACAAGTGCAGAGCATCCAACACACTATCAGTTTCAGAATCTGAGAGATGTCCCTTTCATCAGTGCAACAACCAGCTACTTCCCACTGGAACTGCGAGCAAGTCCAAATCTTAAATACAAGGCAGTCAGTAACACATCCAAATAGGGAGTTCAATAGAGAGAACGTTACAACGTGAATTCATTCCCAGTGACTGGTTGAGGTGAACCATATTGATACAGTCAAGGGAAGCTGGACAAAATATGAAGGAGGAAGGAAATACTCGAGATGACAGGAAGAGGGATAGGAGATAGCTCCTACAGAGAAGGGACAGTGGCTTGGAGCAGATGGGAAAGGCAGTTCCTGTGCTTTCAGTTCTATTCATAGTTTCATGGCAGTGTAACTATCTAACAATAGTACAATCTACAGTATTATCTCTAACACAGTCCTATCCAGAGCTGTATCAGTCACTCGCATTATAATTGTAGTTTGTAGATATTCAAAACAACCCAGCAACATGCCCTCGGTAGTTTATTTGAGGGGTACACGGGGTGAGGGGTAACTGAACGTGGTGTGTGCATCACCTTCTCATCAGCAGTGATTTCTCTCAATCCTAGGCAAGATGCTCTTCAAGTGGGGGGGGGGGGAAATAGTGTCACTGGAGACCCGCACCAGGGCAAGAGGCGTGAGGGGGAGAACCAGGCAAACCTACACTGGAACATTACAAATCATCCACTCACTCTTCAAACATGCTGTGGCATTTCATTTTATTTACCCATCAAGGAAAAGTTGAGTTGGTTTTTCTGGTTGACAGAAAAGTGAGAACCAGGTCGAAAAATGTAATGACCTTTTGGCTAAAAAAAAAACCAGACTGAGAAGTTTCAGCCTCAGTTTGATGGGTGTAAATCCTCACTTGAGTGAGATTTCATCAGAAACCTGCAAAAATAAAACTGTTTCCCAAACAGTTGCATCGGGTGGGGAAGAGGAATGGATTTCGGTCATGGTTGCAATCAAACAAGAATTTTAATTAAGTGAATTGTAGATCATACAGAATAGATAATTACAGGCTTCCTTTTAAAAAGCACTTTAATGAAGGTTATTGTTAAACAAGACTTTTGATTGCATGATCAAAAAATACACACAAAGCAATCCCTTGCAGCAATAGGTGCCTGATTTACATCACCCAGTTGCTTTTACACCTTCACTTTCCACAAAATGTATTTTAATGGTATAGCAGTCATCAGTGAGGCTGGAGGCACGATGGAACACAATCAATATAAACGCTTTGGTAAAGCGAGCTGACTCACCCAAACAATCTAAATATTGGAAATTTATGCTACATACAACTGAGACACATTAAATATTTCAAGGAATTGGATATACAAGTCAATCAACTTTGCAGATTACTGCTGTTTTGAAACATCACAAGAATATCACCAGATTGATTTGCAGCAAGTACAGATCAAAGCAAAACTAGGAAATCTCCGGGAACATCACTACATTGGCAAACTTCACCAGTGAATCATATCATTGGCTGAGCACCAGATCTGGGTCAATTTAGCAGCAAGGCATACTTCACCAGACTGAGTTAATCAACCGACAGCAAAGGCAAATTCTAAACCTCAAGCAAGTTGCATGTGACCCAGAGTCAGCATGTACAGGTTACCTGATTTTGAAGTATAACTAAAATAGCAAAAAATAAGTCTAGTTAGTTACTACGCCGACTTAATGTGCAGGTGCACAAAACGGAGAAATCAATAAGACCTTTACAAAAAAAATTCTCAACCTTGAACTCGTTGACTAACAATTAATGGCTTTTTTCAGATATATTAATCATTTAGCATTCTGGGTCACTGTGATGGTACTGGGGGTGAGTCCTGATTTAAAAAGTGGACAATCAATAAAGTGAGAGTAAAGACTGGGACAGGAAGTGAACAGTGTACACAAGCTGTTTAATTTTACCATTGCCGAGCACGTGGTAATGTATTTCATTGCTGCAAGGCCAAGTGGAATTGAAACTACCAAGAAAATCTCGGATTTCACAAGAGCATAGTCACACCCACTAAAAGAAAATATCATGTCTAATGCTATTCTTAGTTACTTGAAGCAGCTCACACTGCAATAATCAGAACCAAGGGAATGCGTTTTTTCAATGATGGGAGTCATTGCTGATATTAGATTGTAAATACTTCAATTCACACGCAGACAATTTCTTAATTAACAGCACGCAAAATGCAAAACATTTTAAAAGGATTGATTAATCTCTCTAACCTTTAATATTCAAGATTGCTTAGAATATAGGTTCTCCTGAACTCTCAATGTGACCTACATTACTCCAATTTCTGTACAGCAGCAAAAGTCACATTGAAGTCAGCCAACAGACGGGTACGGATTAATGCCAACGTGATGTTAAATCAGAGGCCTGTTTGTCTTCTTAGTTCGACTTAAAAGGTCCCACACTTACTACTTGGAAGATAAACAGTGCAGTCCATCCATCCTCCCACCCATAAGATGTCCTGGCCAAAATTTATTCCTCAAACATTAAAGAAATCAAATTGTGTGGTCATCACCACATACTGGGATCTTGCTGTGTACTGATTGCCTGCCACATTTCCTACAATACAGGAGCAAGTACTGTTCAAAAAAGAAAAACACTGGCTGTAAAGTGCATTGTGATATCATGTCATCCTGTGAAGCACAAGTTGTTTTCTCTTGCCAACTTAAGCAGGTGACATATTAACCCCATAATCCTCCAAGGTCTGACAATTCCAACCTCAAATGAATTCCCGATTTTTTATTATCCCAGATGTTAGGTCCCATGTTTTTCTCTTATCAGGTGATCCCAAAGATATGTACAGCTATCGAGTATGTTGAAAATACAATGTAATTTACGAAATAGTGCTGCCAGTGTGTACACTGAAAGACCCAACAAGCTGCAAAGTGGTTGCGGAGAAGCTGATATTTTTTCAAAACTATACATTTATAGGACTTGGGCACCAGCGGCTGGGCCAGAATTTATTGCCTGTCCTTAGGTGCTCTTGATAAGGGGCTGGTGAGCTGATGATTTTGGGATAAATACAGCCAAAAATACTGCAGAGAACTCTCCTGTTCATCCTTGAATAGTGTCTATACATTCTTATGTGTGCCTGTGGGAGGACAGGCACAATCTCATCTAAATGTCTCACTTGAAAGGCAGCAAACTTTCAGAACTGCACTGTTAGTGTTAACGAGGATTCTGCGCTCGAAAAGTCTGCAGCAAGTGATGAACCCTGACTCAGAGATGAGAGGCTTCCCCCATGAGCCACAGCTTACACTAAAACCTGCTGCTGCTGCCGAATTGGTTGCAAGTAGACAGAAAAAAAAAAATCAGGGACAAGACAGTCATTTCATTCAACGCCATTCTTGGACAAAGCAGACAGGCTCAACATATTGACTACAAATGAAAACACTCTTCCCTCAAAGGGAGGCTACTTGGTGAAATGTGCCTTGTCCCGAGTTCGGAAATCTATATGCCCTCTATCTCTACTTGAGGCATGTCACTGTTTGCGGCAGGGGCTCAAGATTGGATCATCTCTTAAAATCGCATCCAAGACTCTGAAGATTTCAAAGATTACCCACATTTTGGAAAGCTGCTTCAGTCATTTCCTATTCATAGAGGTGACCCACAGAATAAATCTTTTAAATACAGATCAGTCCCTCTGCAACTGCGACAGAGATTAAATCACATCGAGAAACTGCTTCTGAGGCATGATCATGACATGGAGATTATTAGCTGGAATCCTAGCAGAATCCTGCCTTTGGCAATGTGCTGTCCCGTTTTTGCCAGTGAGAAAGCACTGACCTGGGGCAGTCGGGCCGACTGGCCACTTCCTGTGTTGCAAATTGAGACCAACGTTGACAAGTAGAAAGCTGCCTTGGACCCAAGTTATATTTTCAAATGGTATTTGGAACTTCTTCAGAAAATAAACAAGATAAATAGTTGCACTTTTCAGGGCCTAGCTATTAAGCATCATGAACAGAGCAGATCTCCCTCTTCCCAAGGAGTGATAATCAGGACAAGACCAAAGCTAAATGACGAACTTTTAAAATTGCACTTCCATGGCAACGGGACATCCTGCAGTAGTCTAAAGGAGTGTGAAGCAGTCAGATTTTGACACTAAATGATATTGAGACTTTAATACAGGCAAACAGAGAAATTGTCAAAGAGTTCAGCTTCAAAAAATGTTTTAATGAAGGGGGCGGGGGGGAAACATGGAGGGAGTCTGAGAAGAGATTCGAGAGGCAAGCTGAAGTCATGGCTGCCAATAGCAGAATATTCATTTGTATTTCACACAGTATGCCAACACAATTTTACCATAAGCAGCTTTCAAATGTAAGAAAATTGAAACTCTGAAGATGATCCAAACACAATGGCTTTTTATGGAATGACTCTCCATGTTCAAGAATCTCAAATCCTCAGGGAACAATTGGTAGCTATGCTCAATCTAGGCACTCAACTGCCAAATTTTCTTTTACTTGTTCATGAGACGAGTGTATCACTGGCTGGCCAGCATTTATTCCCTCACGCTCTAGGCCTGTGCTTTGTAGATGGCAGCCATGCTTTGCGGCATCAGGAGGTGCACTCACTGCAGTATTCCTAGCCTCTAATCGACTCTTGTAGCAACTGTGTTTATGTGGTAAGTCCTGCTGAGTTTCTGATCAATGACAATCTCAACAATGTTAAGAGTCAGGGATTCAGTGAAGGTGCCGCCACTGAATATCAAGGTGATATTGAACTTAAAACTGGACATTGTTTCATGTGGATATGGGCTGCTTCAGTATGCGGAGTTGTGAATGGTGAACATTGAGCAATCAGCAGCGAACACTTCTGACCTTATGATGGAGGGAATATCATTGAAGAAGCAGCTAAAGATGGTTAAGCTGAGGTCACTGCTCTGAGGAAACATCAAGGGCTCTTATCATACAATGGTAGTGACCCTGACTTTAAACCAGGCTGTCCAGGTTCAAGCCCCACCCGAGCCAGAGGATTGTAATTGCATCTCTGATCAGGCTGATTAGAAACTCCTGCTGAGATGTCTTCAAGTTTGGATTACTGACGTCCGACAACTACAACCACCTCTCTACATGCCAGGTATGACTCCAACCAGAAGAGAGTTTGTTCTGATTCCAGTTTTGCTGGGACATCTTTACATCAAGAGTTGGTCAAATGAGATTTTGTTGTCAAGGGCTGTCACTCTCACCTCACCTCTGGAATTCAGCTCTTTTGTCCATGTTTGAACCAAGGCTGTAATGAGGTCAGGAGCTGAGTGGCCCTCGAGGAATCCAAACTGGGCCTCACTGAGCAGGTTATTGCTAAGTAGGTTCTCCTTGACAGCACTGTTAATGAAACCTTCCTACTGCTGATCAAGAGTAGACTAATGCAACAATAATTGTTGGGTGGGATTTGGCTCACTTTTCGCGTACAGGACATACTTAGGCAACTTTCCACATTGTCAGATAAATGCCAGAGTTGTAGCTGTACCGGAACAGCTTGGCATGGCATGAGGCTAATTCTACCTATACTACTTTGCATGATTGTCCAACAGTGCTTCTATAATATTTCAGGCCCTTTTTTTCATTGCTTTTTTAAAAAAATATTTCTTGATGGTTTGATCAAACATTATTGTGGGAATTATAAAACTAATTAAAAAATGTTGAGAATGGAAGCATTGACACAAACCGACATAATGCAAAATTCTGTCACATCCCCAACAGCTGAGGGTTAGGAATGAGGTAAACGTTAAGTACATAGACAATACAGGCATGCATGACCAGAGAAGATATGAAGAGACAAGGAGAGAAGTCAAAATAAAGTTGAAGGTGAAGTGAAACTATGAAATTAAATGATTAACGAATATAAAACAAAAAACAGTAAAACATTTCAATAGGAAGCAAATAAGATTATTAAGGGAAGAGAATAATATCACAGATAATGACAGAGATGGCAAATACATTACCAATGCTGAAAAGAAAAACATTGTTCAAGCTTTTCATCTTGAACTCATCAGGACGAACACAAGAATGCCAAATTTCAAAACAATCCCATTCAGATTGACTGATTTATTGTTGTGACATGTACCAAGACAGGCTGAAAAATGTTGTGCGCGCTGTACAGGTATGATCTGCACATACTACATGAAAAACAACAGTTTCCACTATACTTTGGTACACTGTATCGAAGTACACTGCAGGAGAAAACCTGCCAACCAATCAGCACCCTTACCTCTGAATGAGCAAGGTATTGCCATGAAGCAGGCTACAGGGACCAATCATCTTACCAGGTTTCTGGGTAATTTTAAGCACGTGCAAGGTTTGAACTCATTGTTTTTGTTGTAAATGTCGGCCCTCTTGTGGCACAGTGGTAGTGTCACCCAGGTCTAAATCCCACTTGCTCCAGAGGTGTGCAATAATGTCTCTGAACAGGCTGATTAGAAAAATAGGTGTTTGTAAAGGTCAGGTTCATGATTCTGTTTGTGTATCATCTCAGTAAGTGTAAACAGTCCATGTCACAAGCTTTAATGGATTCTCTTCAATCAGTCACACATGCAACTGTTGCATGTTACTGTTCTGCAAGTTTTGTCTGGTCACAATCCTAAGTATACCAATAGCTCTTTCAAGAATAAAAAGACTAAAAGGGCTTCCCATCTTTTCACATTTATGATCTAGCAACCCTCATATTTAAGTTGTCACAGGCCACACAACAAATCAAACCATCCGTGGAAATCTAATTTGCCTCCCTTACTTGGCCACATTCATCACTTCCCACAGTCACTGCATTCTCTCCAAACATTACGCCAACACAGGAGGACACACCTCTCCCTAGGTTCTTATTTCACACACAAAAAAATGACCATTTACAGACTGGAAATTGCAACCATCACAAATCAGACCAATTTTTTTTTAATAAAGTAAACTGACAGTCAATTAACGATTCCCTGTAGAATCTCACAGCAAATAACATTATTTTGCACAGTGTTTTTAACCAAGTCCCTGCACTTATACAAAACAAATCTCAAAGCACACAAGGTCATCACTTAGCCTATCATGCCTGTGTTGGATCTTTGCAAGAACTATCCAATTGTCCCATGTCCCACTCTGTTCTTTCCCCATAGCCTTGGCACTTAACCAATGCCATTTTGAAAATTATTACTGAAACTGTTTCCACCCTCTTGGGTAGTATGTTCCAGATGACAACAAATCACCGATTTAAAAAGTTATATTTTTAAAGGATTCAGTTGAGCAGAAGTCTACATCTGCTGCTGGTCATCTCAACACAGGTTGTGTTGTGGTCACTCTTTATGATAGGGCAATGTGCTCCTTTGCCATGTAATGATGAACTGGGCTCAGCTGAACCAAAAGAACAGCAAATAAAGCTGTATCCTTTGTGGCAGAACAACCTTTTCAGGTTTACGAATATGTCAGTGTTTGGTTACATAACACCAAAATTTATTCATAACACTAGTATCCGTATAAATTGCAATGATTTCATTATTTACAAAATTTCTTGGAATAAAAAGTACAAGAAATGCAGCTCCTGTTCAATGAGACTGTTTGGTCTATATTCTGTGCAGAATATTCCTGACTGCTTCCTCCCTCTTCCTTGCACAAAATTTGGTCGCTTTTATATAAACTGCTTCAAACAAACACTTTCAACAGCCTTGCAGAAAGCCTCAATGTACAAACTTCTAGTCAAATCTGAAAAATAATATTACCACCGCGTTTTTTTTTTCCCTCCACTCACTATGTTTAGGATTGAAGAAGAAAATCTCAGTTCAAGCAGCCAGTATCAATGTCTGGTAACTCCGAAAGTAGGCATATGTGGCCAAATGCAGAGCCAAATCCCAAAGGTGCAACTGATATTCCTTCCTTTTTTTTAATAATAAGTTGGCAGCCAAAGATGGGAAGTGCAACTTTACAATCACATCTAATTTTCCAAAATTAGTCAAGATGCCACTTTCCACAATGTGCCTTTGCCTCATGTTAACAATACCGCCTTGTGCACTGATGAACTACTCTCTTCAGCCCACACATTACATCTCTGTATATGGGATGTAGGACATACCATTAAAAGTTGCCCAAAAGCGTATGTTTGTTGCAGTTGTGTCTTTGGATCATGCAACAAGGATTTGAGGTTTAGTGAATCACACACAGCTTCAATAATCAAGGAATAACCAAGCCAGCTGACAATTTCTTTCAATTCCAGCATATTTGCAGAAGACATGGCTGGCCAGTCGAAGACTCAGCAGATGGTGAGGGGACGGGGCGCCAGCAGTGGTGGTCAGGGAATCGGAGTAGGGTAGGAGCCTTCAATCGTTTCTATGATCAATAATCTATTTTCCACTGAAGATATTAAAGGATATTGAAACATGGAAGGTAATTGGAGTTAAGGTTAAAAAAAACCAGATCTGACCTGACCAAAGGGTTCAATAGGTTGAAGGATATGAACGAACCAATTAGAACACAACAAAATCTATCTTCAACCCACAGAAAACAAAAAACTGTGCTGAGCTGGAATGCATGTTGAATGTTCGCCAAATGACATCTCATCTCTGACCTCATTGCTGGTGGAATAACAAAATAAAACAATAAAACATGTCCAAATCTTACTTTGAAAATAATTTGGTGGATAGGGATTGTAGAAGTGGGCTAGCACAACAACATTAAAGGTGTTTTCATTGTGGACTGAGAAAGCAATATGAGCAAATGGTGCCTCCGTCCAGTTCCCATCAGCCAACGCACCACGAAACTGGCAAGCATCATAACGGATACAGCAGAAGGGTTTCAGTAATCAGGAACAATTCATTCAGTGCTACAAATGAACAAGTTTTTTTTTAATAATACAACTTGACCCTCAGACTGAGGGTCTGGGTATGGTGGCCTATGACAGTCTAAACAAACATACACAGCAAAATATATGTCATATCCACACACCACATGAGTTCCACAGAAGACTCAACTGTAATAACTTCCCTCTGCAGAAAGACAAACTGAAATAAATCAATAACAATGATGCAAAAAAAGTTACTTTCTTTCAAAACTGTTAAAGAGCACACCGTGTTGTTGAAGGGTTTTGTCCTACAGCCATCAGGACAAATGAAGAATGCTAAATTTCAAACAATAATTTATTCTCCAGCAGAAGAGGGTGCTAATTGGTTGGCAAGTCAATTGGTTGGCTGAAGCGTTGCTGCAGAGAAAGCAACAGACAACAGGCTTCCCAAACTCCTGCTCATGTTCTGTATTGCCAAATAACATGTTTGTATATTTCTTTTTCGAAGACTGAGGTGGCAAAGAGAATTTTTTTTTTGAAGAACTTGAAATTCACAGTCAAAGGAACAATAGATTGGGAATAATCAACAGGCACTAATCAAGGTTTCAGTTAGTTAAGGAGAACCAGCATGGATTTATAAAAAGCTGATCATGCTTGACAAATTTAATTGAATTTGTAGTGTCATCACAGAAAAGGTTGATGGTGAGATTGTGGTGGATGTTGTCTATGTGGATTCCAAGAAAGCACTTGACAAGGTACCATAGAATTAAGGCTCGTGGAGTGGGAGAGTCATTTTCAGCTGAAACTGAAAACTGACGAACAACACCAAGCCCCCACATCAGGGTCAATGGAAGGATAATACATAGAGTGATGATCTCGGACCGCTGCTTTCTTTTTGATATATAAACAAACTTGGATTTTACAATACGAGTAAAAGTTTTCAAATTTGCTGATGATTCCAAACTTGGAGATTGTGACAAGATGAGGATGTATCAATCAACTACAACAAGGCCTGCATTGGCAGGCAAGAGGCAAACAAATAGAACAGAACACAGAAATGAGAGGTGATTCATTTTGACAGAAGGAATCGGGAAAAACAATACATGTCTACGTATTCAGAAACAGACTGGAAACTCACTTACATAGTTCTCTGAAAGTGGAAGAATATTAAAAGAAGAGTTAAAGTGTCACATTAGTCTTCATAAAGAGGCATGGAGTACAATTAGGAAGTTTGTCTGAACCTGCATAAAGCTGTTGACAGGTCACAGCTAGGATACTGTGCCCAATTCTGGTTCTATCCCCACACTTTAGGACTTCAGTGTCCTTGAGTGTATAGGGCAGACTTAACAGAATGGTCCCAGGGTTAGGGTGGGGATAGTTTAGTTACAAAATTAGATTGGAAAAGGCTGGGGTTTTCTGCTTGAAGTTAGGGAGATTGAGGTGAGTTTGATAAAGGTTGAGACAATTACAGGTTTGAAGAAGGTAGACAAACAAAGCCTGCCCCTCAGTAACCAATGGTACAATGGCAAAGTGACAGATTTAAGACCTTTGGCAAGAGATGTTGGGGGGGAATTAGAGAAGCATTTCTATGTAGCTAGTGATAATGTCCTGGAACTTTCTGCCCACGAGGGTCGGGGAAAGTCCAGACTATCATTGATTTCAAAAAGGGCCACAAGGAGAGCAAGGGAGTATGACTGATTTGATGGCTCTACAAAGAACTGGCATGAACTTGACTGGCCAAATGGTCACTGACAAATGCAGGAATACCATAGTCACTGATGCACAATAAGGTCCTGCAAACACTAATGAATCTGCTTATCATATTGACTAAAGGATAAATATTGGCCAAGGCAACAGCCGCATACACTGAGAAACAGTTTTTATAATGAACACTGCAATCCTTCTGAATACTGAACGCAGAGGAGGGTTTTCAAAGCGCCATGACATCCAACTCCCTAGCTAGCTAGCCCCTCACCATACTTTCAGAATGCAAAAAACATTGAATTGCCAAAATCAGTTATCAGTACGTTTACACAAAAGAGGATTAAATATTTAGTCGGTGCTTGAAAGATGTAAATTCACCAAGAAACTGTCTGCACACAAAAACGCAGTCACATACAATCTGTTCTCCTAATGAGTAAGATGGACAGGTCTCCTCTCAGACTAACAAATTGTAATCTACAACTGATCCGAATTAGGTCCCTTCCAAGGTCAGGTTTTATGACACTGTTACAAATAACACAATATTAACCTATCCTAGGACTGGATTTGGTCTCATTGCAGTGAGCAAAGTGATTTGAAGCAACACAGTTATTAGGGGAGTTGCTATGGTTACAGCTAGTGCTGAAAACAAGCAGACTGCTCCTCCGCACAGCCCACCACCCCACACAACTGCCAGAGGCGAGCGAGTGAGCAGGCAAGTCGTTTGGGCAGCTTTGGTGTATGATTATGGGGAATGAATTCTTAATCCACAAATACAATATTGGTCAGATACATAGTAACTACACAACTGAACAGAATGCAGTAGGATGAAGACATCAAATTAAGACAATGAAGGAGAGAACTCAAAGGATAACCAACAAAATCTCAAATAATTCACATTCTCCACACCACCTGCAGCTATCAATTGCAACAGGTTTTAAAATTTTAAAAAAAGTGATCTTAAAAAAATCATAGGTGCAATTGTGTTTTAGGATCCATTTCTCTTCCACTGGACCATGCATACAAACAAGCACATTCCTTTGTAGAAGTGCGATGTGATCACAACCATATTAAAAACGTGTAATTGAATGAAAATGAATAACCAGAGCCTTTTTTCAAACAAGTAAATTCAAAACTCTCAGGCACTTACTTCAAGTGACAAATGTTTAAAACGTTCAGGAGATTTCCTGCAGGTAAAATTAAGTTTCAGATGATGAATTTAGTAAATATATAATACATACTACATCAAAATACCAATATCTTACATTCTCTGCACAACCTATACGGTCTGTTACTATCACAGTCAAAATGGACCAAAATTCAACTTTCATAGTCTCAGGTGTTAACACCTGAGTCACAGTATGGAGTCACAGTTTAATCAATAAGCACTGAAACTCTGAGCCATCAACAAAGTCTCTATCTCGTTTCATACTCACTTGCATGAACACTTCGCAAACTGGACGTGAAAGATAACCAGTTGTGTTTATTTGAGAAAAGACAATAAAGTTAGATTTGAAATATAGACACAAACCATCCTACAGTCACTCACTTTGAACAACAAAGCAGATAGAAAAAAATAACATTGACTATATACAGCAAAGATACAGAAAGCTTTCTTCTTCCTCTCTCAATTTCAAAAACCAGCATCAATGAAAGAACTTGGGAAAAAACACCAAATAAAATCAAAATATTAAGGACATTGGAAATCTGAAATGAGAACAAAAAACACAAGAAATTCAGGTCTTACAGCATCAACACAGAAAAACCAAGTCAATGTTTTAAGTCCAATACGATTCTGTTCCAGATTTCATATTGAACTCGAAACATTAACTCTCTTTCTTTCGTACAGATGCTGTCAGATCTGCTGGGTTACTCCAGCATATTGTAAGGACCCCAGTTTACTGTAAAATCAAGGATATCTGCAAGTTTCAGCTCTCAAGGAAACTGGACGACAGCTAAACAGTCCAGATTCAGATTTCATTCTGTTAACTGCAACTGCCTTTACGATTTCTCTGTAACGCCAGATACATCTTCCCACCCTCCTACTTTCATTGTCACTTGTAATTTGAGGATTTTTTTGTCATGTTTGATTTGTTCAATAATAAAGCTCCATTCTCCTTCATGAAGAAACTTTGTTAACCAGATAAAAATGGCAAGCCAATTCCATAGTCAAACAGAAGTGTAAGCGCTGTGTGCGATAAGAGTAAAAAAAATTGTTGCAACTAAGCAAGACAGGATTTGGAAAGAAAAGGCGCATGTGCCTCTTCCTCACTTGGTTGTAACATGTTTTACACTTTAGTATCTCATATCTGTTTTGGTTTTGACTGTAGACACCACCTTTCTAAAGCTGCAAACCCCACGAGTGACATTCCAGTTTTCACGAGGTAGGAAGTGCCTTCCCAGAGTAATAAACTTCAATGGTTGCAAAGCTTCAGATCATCCTGAAGCTGTGGAAGTCTTTGTATAGACACCAATCCTTTCCTTCCGAGAGACCTGCTTCAAAGAAGCAGAGGGAGAGGTGTCACTGCGAAAAATGAAATAGGTCAGGTAGACAGCTGGGATTTGGTAGTGCGTGAGGGTGAATATTGTGGCAGATTACAAGCCCAGAAATAATGAAGTCAGTTAACGTTTCAGCAACTGTTGGAAGCTTGCTCATCGGGTATCAGAAGGGGTTGTGTTTAATTTGTTCTTTATGGGTCAGCAGGAAATTAGGGTAACAGTTGCTCTTCGATAATCCAGGGGATGTCAGCATTGTTGGACAGCCCTGCATTGATTACCCATTCCTACAGCATCAGCCCTCGAGAAGGTGGGGGTGAGCCACGTTCTTGAACCGCTGCATTCCACACGTAGGTAGACCCAGGGAGGGAATTCCAGGATTTTGACCCAGCAACACCAAAGGAACAGTGATATATTTCTAAGTAAGGATGGTGAGTTGGGGGAGGGGGGGATCTTGCAGGGGGTGGTGTTCCCATGTATCTGTTGCCCTTGTCCTTCCAGAGGGTGGCAGCTGTGGGTTTAGAAGATGCTGTTAAAGGAGGCTTGAGGATTTACTTCCTTGCACGTGACATTTTTAAATGATGAGCAACGCAATGACTGGTATTCAAGAATGCTTAGTGGGCTGTAAAGCCCATCCCCACGACAGCCTCCAGTTCACGGTGATAAAGAAATACCTTCAATCAGACATCTCATTCAATAACTGTTAGCATTTAGATGTAATGACTGATGACACAGCTCCTATACCCTGCTCCCCTACCTTCTCATTTACCCCCACTGTTAGCTGAACAAGCCACAAAAGTAACAAACCTCAATTACTGCCACTCTAAAGCATTCATAACAATCTTCAGCCAGAAGTGCCAAGTGAATGTTCCACCTCAGCCTCCTCCAGTGGTCCCCAGCATCACAGATGTAAGTCTTCAACTAATTTGATTCACACCACATGATATCAAGAACCAGTTAGAGGCACAGGATACTGCTAAAGATATGGGCCCTAACAACACTCTGGCAATTTTACTGAAGACTTGTCCTCCAGAACTTGCTCTTCTCCTAACCAAGCTCTTCCAGTAAAGTACAACACTGGCAGCTACCTGACAATGTGGAAAATTGCCCAGGTATATCTTGTACACAATAAGCAGGAACAATCCAAACCAATGCTGCCCCAGTCTACTCGCGATCATCAATAAAGTGACAGAAGGTGCCATCAACAGTGCTATCAAGCAGCATCTGCTCAGCAATAACCTGCTCAGTGATGCCCAGTTTGGGTTCAGTCAGGGCCACTCAGCTCCTGATCTCATTACAGCCTTGGTTCAAACATGAACGAAAGAGCTGAATTTTAGAGGTGAGGTGAGATTGACAGCCCTTGACACCAAGGCTGCATTTGACTCAGTGTGGCATCAAGGAGCCCTGGCAAAACTGAAATCAATGGGCAAACTCTCCGGTGGTTGGAGTTATACCTAACATGTAGGAAGGTGGTCGTGGTTGTTGGAGGTCAGTCATCTCAGCTGTAGGACATCCCTGAGGAACTCCTGCAGAGTAGTGTCCTAGGCTCAACCATCTTCAGCTGCTTCACGACTATAACAGCTTTCCAATACTTCTAAGACAGGGCCTTGCATGTACCACCAACCCAAAAGCCAAAAGCAGCAGTTATATTTGAACACCACCACCACTTACAAGTTCTTCTCCAAGTCATACACCATCCTGACATGGAACTAGATCCTCAACCCCTTTCCTAATAGCACTGTGGGTGTCCCTACACCACAAGAACCACAGACGTTCAAGGCAGCAGCTCAACACTATCCTCTCTGGGGCAATTAGGGATGAATAATAAATGATGATCCAGCCAGCTTTGTCCACATCCCACTAACAAAGTTTTAGAAACCTTCTATCTTGATCACAACATGTCAATTCCCAGTTATAATGTATCACGGTATAAATCTTGTTGCCATGTCAATGAAATAGAAATACAGAAGCAACAGTAGGCCATTCAGCCCTTTGAGCCTGCTCTGTCATTCAGCATGATCATGGCTGATCATCCAACTCAGTACTTTATAATGCAGACATGATTTCTATCCATCTGTTTGCTTCCTGTTCACATGTCAATCAAGATATGCTTTAAACATTATTAACATGCCTGCTTCCACCACCTCCATTGGCACTGCATTCCAGGCATCCACCACCCTCTGTGTGAAATATTTACTCTGCACTTCTCTAAACTTTTCCCCTTTCACCCTGAACTTATGCCTTCTTGTAGCTGACCTTTCCACCCTGGGAAAAAGCCTCAGACTATCCACCTTGTCTATGCCTCTCAATTTTATGGATGCCCATCAGGTAAACCCTCAGCCTCAATCTTTCCATGAAAACAAACTGAGTTTATCCAACATCTCCTCACAACTAAAACCCTCCAGACCAGGCAACATCCTGGTGAACCTGCTCTGCACCCTCTCTAAAGCATCCATGTCCTTTTGAGACTGTGGCAACCAGGACTAGATACAACAGTTCAAATGTGGCCTGACTAAAAAGTTACCAACTGTTATATTCTATACCCTGACCATGAAGGCAAGCATGCCTTCTTGACCACCTTAACCTCCTGTGTTATCACTTTGTGGAATCTGTGGACCTGCAAGCCAGATCCTTCTGTATGTCAATGCTCCTAAGAGCTACGCCATTTATTGTATAATTCACACCTGAATTTGATCTTCCAAACTGCATCACTTTGTGTTTGTCCAGATTAAACGCCAGCTGCCATATCTCTGCCCAAGTCAACAATCTATATCTTGCTGTAGCCTTTGACAATCCTCCTCACTATCTGCAAGTAAGCCAAGTTTGGTATCAGCCGCAAATGTAGTAATCAGACCATTTTCCTCCAGGTCATTTCTGTACGTTACAAACAAAGGTTCCAGCACTGATCGCTGTAGAACACCACTAGTTATTGATCACCATTCCAAAAAGCAACCTTCCACCACTACACTGTCTTCTACGACCAAGCCAGTTTTGTATTCATCTAGCCAGCTCACCCTGGATCCCATGAGACTCTACCTTGTGTATCTTGTACTCGCTTTTTCTCCATACCCTTTGATCCCCTCAGCCCTAAGAACTATATCGAACTTCTTCTTGAAAACATTCAATGCTTTGGCCTTAACCACCTTCTGTGGCAGAGAATTCCACAGGCTCAGCACTCTCTGGGTGAAGTCTTTTAAAAGAAATGTAAAACAGAATTGTTTCTGTCCATGGCTACAACTTCATTCAATTCTCGTGCTATTGGGAAACTGATGAGTTACCACAATGATCTCTCAAATCACATTGAAACACCTGTTAATACTTTCCAGGGCTATTCCTGGGGTTCATTCTTGTTATTCTTAGTCCATTCATATTATCAAGCAAAAGGTTCTGCATCTTCACATTTTGTCTGCGATTCATCTGTTGTATTGACACCTGCTCCCTGCATCTAAATGGTTTCAAATTGCCTCGAGCATTCAGTTCTCCATCTTTTGGAACAACAAATGTCCCATTTGTGCCAGGAAGGCTGCTGGGAATAACAGGAATTTTCTTTCAAAAATCCTTGGTCATCTGATCCAAAAGCAGGTCATTTTCTGAAAATCTCACTCCAGTTAAGATCAAGGAGACTGCTTACATTATACTCATTCACTATCCAGCAACATTTGAGGGAACACACCAAGAATTTTTAAATCAACTTTTGGCAATCTTGTATGTAGTCTGTCAAATTCCACAATAGACTCTTAAACGAAATAATGGATACACTTTCTAAATTTGTTAAAGTCTGCAGATGAAATATGCATACAGTAGATCATCTTGCACTTTTTAACTCATAAAACTTAATACAATCTCCACATCTTGTCTTCCTCAGTGTTCAATGGACAAGCCTCTAGTTCTGAAAATATCTTGGACCTGATCTTGTTTTTAATTAAGAGACAATAGCAAAGTGGTGCTTTGCTTTTCTTTTTATTTGGGAAGGGTGTAACCCATCCTCATGGAAATCACACACTGACAACTTGGTTTCAGCCATTCTTCTCAACTGTAACTCCAACTTGTCATTGGTGACGAAAAAATTATAATTCCCAATCTTCACCTTTAGGTAACCATTCAATGCTCCTGTATCAAATAGATCCAAGACATGACGAAGTACAAAACTTAGAGATAACAAGCATGGGGCTGGATGAACACAGCAGGTCAA
>JAHRHZ010000218.1:39160037-39176488 GCA_024137785.1 Ginglymostoma cirratum
TCCCCTCCTCCCAACCCCCTTCTCCCCTCAGTCCGTCTCCCCCTGCATTCCCTGGGATCACCCCCCCCACTCCCAACCCCTTTTCCCCTCAACCCCTCTACCCCTGCATTCCCCCCTCTCCCCGGGATCACCTACTCCTCCCAACCCCTTCTACCCTCAACCCCTCTCTGCGGGCTCTCTTCCCCTGTCCAAGGGTTCTCTCCTCCTCAACCCCTCTCTCCAGGTTCTTCCACACACCTACCGCCTCTCCCTGGGCTCTCCCCCCAACCCCATCCTATCTCCCTGAGCTCTCCTCCAATTCCAACACCCAACCTCCTGCCTCCCTCTCCCCTACTCTCCCCACTCTCCCCATCTGCCTCTCCCCTCCCCCTCTCGGTCTCACTCACATTTCACTGTCCGTTCCGTGGTCGAGTGCACCTTATCGGACATTTCACCATCAAAGATGAAAGCAAACCGCAGAGCAAAGGAAAGATTAAAAACTTCAGAGAACCCGAAGCAGATCCCTCAGTCCGGAGCCGCTCCTGCTCCGCCTCTCGATCTCGATCCGAACCCGCTGCCGCTTCAACCAAACCCGAGCAGCCCAGCCAAACTCGCTGCTCCGTGCCCGCCCACACAAACCAGCCCCGCCCCCTGGCGTCGGGCCCGCCCCCCCGGACACGCCCCCACCACAGACACACGGCGCTGACCCCGCCCCCTCCCTGACTCCGCCCCCTCTTTCCCGCCAATTCCTCCCCACTGTTTGGTCGCCACCGACTGTTTACAGCAGCAGCTTCTGTCCCCAACGCCCCTCATCCCTGTGGACAGACCTGCATATATGTAGCACCTTTATTGTCAGGCTTCCCTAAGACTTTTAAATACAAGTTTGACACACTTCGATAAGAAAAATTGGTGACCAAAAGCTTGATGAAAGGTACGGTTTAAGGAGAATGGGGAGAAAATTCAGAAGTCTGAAGTGCAAAGCGACTTGGGAGTTCTAGCCCAGGATTCTCTCAAGGTAAACTTGCAGGTTGAGTCAGTAGTCAGGAAGGCAAATGTAATGTTGGCATTTATTTTGGGAGGACTTGAATATAAAAACAGGGATGTACTACTGAGGTAACAAGGCGTGAGGCTGGATGAACACAGCAGGCCAAGCAGCATCATAGGAGCAGGAAAGCTTGACGTTTCAGGCCTAGACCCTGCGTCAGAAATGGGGGAGGGGAAGGGGGTTCTGAATTAAATAGGGAGGGGGAGGCGGATAGAGGATGGATAGAGGAGAGGATAGGTGGAGATGAGGCAGACAAGTCGAAGAGGGGTAGGAGCCAGTAAAGGTGAGTGTAGGTGGGGGGGTAGGGAGGAGATAGGTCAGTCCAGGGAGGACGGACAGGTCAAGGGGGCGGGATGATGTTAGTAGATCGGAGATGGGGGTGTGGCTTGAAGTGGGAGGAGGGGATAGGTGAGAAGAAAAACAGGTTAGGGAGGTGGAGATGAGCTGGGCTGGTTTTGGGATGCGGTTGAAGGGAGGGGAGATTTTGAAGCTTGTGAAGTCCACATTGATGCCATTGGGCTGCAGGGTTCCCAGGCTGAATATGATTTGCTGTTCCTGCAGCCTTCGGGTGGCATCACTGTGGCATTGCAGGAGGCCCAGGATGGACATGTCGTCTGTGGAATGGGAGGGGGAGTTGAAATGGTTCGTGACTGGGAGGTGCAGTTGTTTGTTGCGAACTGAGCGCAGGTGTTCTGCAAAGCGGTCCTCAAGCCTCCGCTTGGTTTCCCCGATGTAGAGGAAGCCACAACGGGTACAGCAGATGCATTATACCACATTAGCAGATGTGCAGGTGAAAGTCTTCTTGGGGCCTGGGATGGGGTTGAGGGAGGAGGTGTGGGGGCAGGTGTAGCACTTCCTGCTGTTGCAGGGAAAAGTGCCGGGTGTGGTGGGGCTGGAGGGGAGTGTGGAGCGGATAAGGGAGTCGCGGAGGGAGTGGTCCCTCCGGAAGGCAGATAAGGGTGGGGAGGCAAAAATGTCTTTGGTGGTGGGGTCTGATTGCAGATGGCGGAAGTGTTGGAGGATGATGCGTTGGATCCGGAGGTTGGTGGGGTGGTACGTGAGGACGAGGGGGATTCTTTTTTGATTATTATTGCGGGGACGGGGCGTGAGGGATGTGTTACGGGAAATGCGGGAGACACGGTCGAGGGCGTTCTCGACCACTGTGGGGGGGGAAGTTGCGGTCCTTGGAGAATGAGGACATCTGAGATGTACGGGAGTGGAATGTCTCATCCTGGGAGCAGATGCGGCGGAGGCGAAGGAATTGGGAATAGGGGATGGCATTTTTACAGGAAGGTGGATGGGAGGAGGTGTATTCCCAGTAGCTGTGGGAGTCAGTGGGCTTGAAATGGACATCGGTTTCTAGGTGGTTGCCCAAGATGCAGACGGAGAGGTCCAGGAAGGAGAGAGAAGTGTTGGAGATGGTCCAGGTGAACTTCAAGTTGGGGTGGAAGGTTTTGGTGAAGTGGATGAACTATTCGAGCTCCTCGTGGGAGCACGAGGCAGCGCCGATGCAGTCATCAATGTAACGGAGGAAGAGGTGGGGTTTAGGGCCAGTGTAGGTACGGAAGAGGGATTGTTCCACGTAACCTACAAAGAGGCAGGCATAACTTGGGCCCATGCGGGTACCCATGGCCACCCCCTTTGTCTGTAGGAAGTGGGAGGAGTTGAAAGAGAAGTTGTTGAGGGTGAGGACGAGTTTGGCTAAGCGGATGAGGGTGTCGGTGGAGGGGGATTGGTCAGTTCTGCGGGACAGGAAGAAGCGGAGGGCCTTTAGGCAATCTGCATGGGGAATACAGGTGTATAGGGACTGGACGTCCATAGTAAAAATGAGGTGTTGGGGACCGGGGAATTGGAAGTTCTGGAGGAGGTGGAGGGCGTGGGTGGTGTCACGGACGTAGGTAGGGAGTTACTACTGAGGCTTTTTAAAGCTCTGATCAGGCCACTTGTGGAGTATTGTGTGCAGTTTTGGGCCCCATTTCTCAGGAAGGATATACTGGCCCTGGAGCGGTTTCAGAGGAGGTTCATGAGAATGGTCCCAGGAATGGAAAGCTTAACATATGAGGAACGTTTGAGGACTCTAGGACTATACTCATTGGAGTTTAGAAGGTTGAAGGGGGAATCTCATTGAAACTTACAGCATACTGAATGGCCTGGACAAAATGGATGTTGGGAAGATGCTTCCATTGGTAGGAGAGCCTCGGACCTGAGGGCACAGCCTTAGAGTAAAGGGAAGACCTTTTAGAACAGAGATAAGGAGAAACTTCTTCAGCCAGAGAGTGGTGAATCTATGGAATTCACTGCCACAGAAGACTGTAGAGACCAGGTCATTGATTACATTTAAGACTGGGATAGATAGGTTCTTGATTGTTATGGGGATCAAGGGTTACGGGGAGAAAGCAGGAGAATGGGCTTGAGGAATTTATCAGCCATGATTGAATGGCAAAGCAGACTTGATGGGCTGAATGGCCTAATTTCTGCTCGTATGTCTTATGGTCTTATGGACTTATTAGAATCAAACATAGAAATGATCTTTGTTTGATGCTCTTTAATGAAATGATCTTGGCTGAAAATTCCACATCTTACGGATATGCTGCTGATTTTTTGATTATTATCTGGACTGAGTTGACAATTAATAATTTTGGAGCTTTCTATAATTCACCCTGCGAGTGAAAGACAGCTTCCACTGGGAGATTCACCGACATTTCCAGTCTGAAAATTATGTAAGTTGACGTGGTTTACAGGATGCAGTTGCTTTCAGTGGGATCGTTATTGCTACCTTCTGGGCTAGAAGACATCATAATATATGCTTTGTTTTTGTCGCATCCAGCAATATGTTTCAACCTCACAAAACTGTCTCAACTAGGCGTAGCACTGTCTCGATTCAGATTTTAAGCATAAAAAGTTACAAGGTTGTGGGGCAAAAACAGGTGAAATGGGAGGACAGTGAGGTGTGCAGTGATGATGGGTGGGTTCCTTTGTGTGTAGTAGGACTCTGTGATTACAGAACGAGTTACCTATATCAAATAGAAGATTTTTAAACTTTGTTCATGCGATGCAGTTATCGCTGATAAGGCCCGCACTTATTAATTATCCCTAATTGCTCTTAAGAAGGTGGTGGTGAGCCACAACAAAAGGAAAAGTGCTCAGAAATTTGGTTTGCAGCCGCAAGACCAGGCAGCATCTTGTGTACATAGCTCAATCTGAGCAACTTCTTTCAATTTGGGGTTTACATTCAATTACACACTCATTGGCTAAGCCTTGCATTTCCCCTGAATGTTGGCCATTCTAACAAGGTAACAGTACTGTCAACAATAACCTGTTTTATACTGTGTTTTTAATGTGGTAAAACTTCACAGCAACATAATGAAATGTAGTAATGATCATGTAAGGAGATATTTTGACACGACCAAAACTAGTCAAAGAGGGCACCTTTAAGGTGAGGGCTAAAGTTGATGAAGGTACAGTGACCACTGTAAAAGGTAAAATACAATAAATCTAAAATGCTGATGAGGCCAGAATTGGAGAAACACAGAGATCTTGGAGGGAGTTTAAAGAAATAGAGTCATACAGATTGGGAAGAGATGCATGCAGGGAGTTGAAAACATGAATGAGAATTTTACTGCACCAGGGACCAAGGACCTGATCCCTGGATTTCCTACTTTGTCATTCTCCCACTGTGTAGAAATAGAAGTTAGTTTTATTGTTATTTTTGTTCAAAATATGAACTACTTTGCACACAGCATGTCCACCAATAACAAATCAGATGGTTAACTAACCAGTTAACTATTCATGTTGACTGAGTGGTATATTTTGGCTTTGACACCAGGAGAGCTTTATAATTTTTCGAATTTCATCATAGGATTGTCTAAACAGGCAGAAAACACCCTGATTTAACAACTCAAAATCATAGACTAAATAGTCCCTAGTTTGAACCCTAAAGTCGTGGAGTGGTTATTGAAGATAAGATAGTCAAACATGTTTGTAAAGACAATCTCCAACGTCCAATTTCAAGGCTGACAGTCATCAGTAGAAAAGCATCAATGAGAATAAAAGGACAGAGAATGCATTGGCACTCAGATCACTATCACTTATTCAGCATGTCTCTGTTACTAGCTCGTGAATGTATGTGAGTGCTGCGACCTATGTTGACTCCAAAGCAAAGTGAAATACAAACTCCAGAGAGTCTCAGTCTGTTGTCTAGGATGAAAATTCTGAGAAGATTAATGTTTATGTTATATTGGTTTTACCCATTTACTGAGGTCATATTGAGGGTGGGGACAAGGAGATACATTCTTGCTTTAAATGGGAAGAGATATATCTGTCCCAGCGTGATACGGTTCTAATAATTAACCAAACGTGCTTGAACTTATTGCTGTCTTATCTTAAATCTTCTTGTTATCCAAGAACAATGTTCTGTAGATAATCTGGTATGCACCTGATCACTGGATAGGTCCAGGACAAGGGAGATTTGGCAGCAGCAAATTACGTCAAACAGTCCTCATATTATGACATCAGGAAGGCAGCCAACATAATCAAAGGTCCCTTCAACCCCAGTTATAATCTGTTCCGTCAGGCAGAATATACAGAAGCCTAAACACAAGTACAAACAGATTCATGAACAGCTTCTTCCCCGCTGTTATTGGACTTCTGAATGGACCTCTCAAATTTTAAATTTAATATTGATCTCGCTCTGCAACCATAACATTATATTCTTCATTCTGTTCTATTACTCTAATACACTTTGTATGGTATGATCTGCCTGTACTGTATGCAAAACAAACCTTTTGGCTGTACCCAGGTACGTGTGAGAATAATAAATTAAATCAAATTACCACATGATACCAGGAGTGGTCATCTGTCAAAATATTACACTTTTGAATTTCCTTTGGGATTTGATCAGATCTTGGGTCTGGGTTCATACTGGAACCATGGTGTTAGTGTGCCTAAAGAGAAGGACCAAGACCTGAGTGAGAAACTGGTAACTTTATATGAGTCTTGAACATGCAGATTTAAGACAAGTAGTTTCTGCACAGTGAGAGTGAATTTTGGAAGATACGTGACTTATTTGACAAATACTGTGAGAATCATCTGAAATCTTTGGCAGTTGCAGTAGTCTTGGCCATAGCCAAAATCTTACCCTGACTTGAGAAATGTGGGATGAGTGGACAGAAAGTTAGACACGCAGCAACAAAGAGGTTGGCCACAAATCAAAGCTCCTTAGCTACTAATAGTATGCTTAGAGAGTAGATTAGACACAGATGTTACTGGCTTTTTCAATTGGAAAATAAGCTATACCAGTAATAATTTCTGTCCTGGTAAAAATGAGTGGTTATCCTGTATGCTTTTGCCATATTTTAAACTTTCTCATTTTCTTGAAATGCAGAGAAATTCTTTGTGTTGACCACTAAAGTTCAATTTGTAAGGCATAAAGAAAATATAGGAAGTAAGATAATATTTTGAGCAGTGCACAGTTTGAATGTATCCAAATTGAAGGGGGAAGACTGTTAGAACCAGGTGAGGGGGGAATAAACTCCCTTCTTTTTAACCCCTGTCTTGGTTGGTCACAGCAAATACCTTTATTTCTTTTTATCACGTAGCTGTGATACTTCAGTCAAAATGTAGCTCTTCAGAAAATAGAGAAGCAAATTGCCAAGACTGTCCTAAGTGAATCAAGAATTTTGGCACTGACTAACCTTGAAAAAAATAATAGAAATGTGACACCAAATGCACACAAACACAGGTAATAAGTTTAAAAGGGAGAGTGCCTGATACAGGCAGAGAAAATAAGGGTTACGCAGTGAAGCAGACCTTCGAGTCTTTGAGGAGTTAAATTCTTTATCTGTGAGTATAGTTGATTAATGGTTGACTTGTGTCCTCAGCAGGAACTGAATCTGTTGGATGTGGTTGTGTTGTCAGTGAATAGTTGTTTTCACAATTTGTTTTTTCATCAGGCACTGTATTCCAAGATGATGAGAGGAACTGGCAGGGCGAGAGAGTTCCCGCTGTTGTCGTCACAAATTCATTTTTCCTTCTCTCTGTTCTGCTGTTCAAAAGCAACTGTTCAAATATAGTTCAGTGTGTACGTAGGAGTCCAGCTCCATTGTCTTTCCAAGCTGGCCAACTGGCAGTGAAGCATTTGTCTCTCAATATGTACATGTGTGAGTTAGCAAAGGAGGTATGAATTTCTTGATGCTAACCCATTGCCTGATCTTGATGTTTTCACTTAAAAATTGTAATTTCTGTGTAGATGAATTTATTTATACTGTGGGATTCCCAAAGTTTGCCTCAATTTGTAGTCATGTGACCACTGCAGCCATTTTAGTTCCATACTTCTTCCATTTTAGAAAACATTTTAGTCTATGACAGGCTTCAGGAATAACAATCAGATGATGGGAATTAAAATTCGACAGTCCATACTAACCACTAACGTGGCTCAGTATTGAAATTGAATTACTAGTGAAGCTCTGTTTCTCTCTCCACAGTTGCCTAACTTACTGAGTATTTCTAGAATTTTCTGTTTTTAAATCACAATAGTAACTTTTTTGTGACAAGATTGAAGAATTTAACGTGTATGTGTTGGGACAGGTATTGAATATAATTTATAAAGAGGTTTGAATCTGAATATTGACTGGAAAAATGAAATACAAAGTATCAAGTTTATGGCAAGTTAGATAGAAGCCTGGAGGTGGGTGGTACAATGACATCTGGAGGAGTTTCTGTGAAGAGAATAAAAATTATATAAATGTCCTGTCTAGGGGTGGAGAGATAAGTGGAATTTAATTTAAACATTGTAGATGGAAAGAAGGGAGAGTTTATACTTTCTTGACAGAAGGGAAAAGAAGTTCATGAAGTCATTTTTTTTTCCAGATAAATGAGACTTACGAAAGTGCCAGGTGGTTGATCATAGGGGATTTCAATTACTCTGACGTGGACTGAGCTAACAGTGCAGAAAACTAACAAAGGATACAATTGGACTGATGATGAATATTGCTTAATTTTTTAAAAAAACAATCTGTTATTTCTACATGTCTGATTTCACTGCAGTGAAGGACCGTGATGTTTGAGGTTGACAGACAGAGGCTGAGACTGGACCTCAATGCTGTTAAATTTTGAGATCTGTTTTCAGTTTGATGCATATTTTTAGGGGATTCCAATTGTTATGATACAGTAACCATCGCACATAATCCCAAACTGAACATCATGCCACTGTTACTGCATCTTCTCACTGGGCAATTAGGGACAAACAGTAAGTGCTGTGGATGCCTCTGACAACAGCATCCTGAGAATCAATGTTTTTTAAATAAAAGCTAAGAGCTGACAATGCTTGTGTTTGAGCAGTCAGCAGCCTGAAATGGGTCTTGAAGAAATAGAGCTTAACATAAAATGACAAGGAGTCATCCTGATCAATAAGAGAATAGATTGCAAATTTTGCAGACCGGAGACAGTCAGTCACACTACCTTTAGCTTCCTGCTCCTCCTTTTTTTATGTTGTTTAATTATTTTTTAATGACTGTAGTGAGTAATGACTTTTACTCCCATTGCAAGAAAATAGCCAAATGAGTTCTTGATGCCATGGAATTAGTGCCTGATCAGCAAACATTTGCATATGTTTATGTATGCAAACGTAACTGTGTATTCAGGGGAAGACAACGTTGAGAAGCAGAAACCTAAAGGATGAGTGTATAATGGCAGCCGGAAACAGGATTTTTGAGTCAGTGTGCAAATTGAAGCTCACTGATCGCTGCTTCCAGTAGAGGCCTGCACTCCAAGATAACAAGGTGTGGAGCTGGATGAACACAGCAGGCCAAGCAGCATCATAGGAGCTTGACGTTTCGGGCCTAGACCCTTCATCAGAAATGGGGGAGGGGAAGGGGGTTCTGAAATAAATGGGGAGAGAGGGGGAGGCGGATGAAAGATGGATAGAGGAGAGGATAGGTGGAGAGGAGACAGACAAGTTAAAGAGCCACCCTTGTCTGCTTTCCGGAGGGACCATTCTCTCCGTGACTCCCTTGTCCACTCCACACTCCCCTCCAGCCCCACCATACCCGGCACTTTTCCCTGCAACCGCAGGAAGTGCTACACCTGCCCCCACACCTCCTCCCTCACCCCAGTCCCAGGCACCAAGAAGACTTTCCACATCAAGCAGATGTTCACCTGCACATCTGCCAATGTGGTATACTGCATCCGTTGTACCCGTTGTGGCCTCCTCTACATCGGGGAAACCAAGCGGAGGCTTGGGGACCGCTTGCAGAACACCTGTGCTCGGTTTGCAACAAACAATTGCACCTCCCAGTCGCGAACCATTTCAACTCCCCCTCCCATTCCTCAGACGACACGTCCATCCTGGGCCTCCTGCAGTGCCACAATGATGCCACCCGAAGGCTGCAGGAACAGCAACTCATATTTAGCCTGGGAACCCTGCAGCCCAATGGCATCAATGTGGATTTCACAAGCATCAAAATCTCCCCTTCCCCCTTACGCATCCCAAAACCAGCCCAGCTCATCTCCACCTCCCTAACCTGTTCTTCCTCTCACCTATCCCCTCCTCCCACCTCAAGCCGCACCCCCATCTCCTATCTACTAACCTCATTGCGCCCCCTTGACCTGTCCGTCGTCCCTGGATTGACCTATCTCCTCCCTACCTGCCCACCTACACTCAGCTTTACTGGCTCCATCCCCGCCTCTTTGACTTGTCTGTCTCCTCTCCACCTATCCTCTCCTCTATCCATCTTCTATCCGCCTCCCCCTCTCTCCCTATTTATTTCAGAACCCTCCTCCCCTCCCCTATTTCTGATGAAGGGTCTAGGCCCGAAACGTCAAGCTTTCCTGCTCCTATGATGCTGCTTGGCCTGCTGTGTTCATCCAGCTCCACACCTTGTTATCTCAGACAATGCAGTAGCCAGTTTACGCACAGCAAGCTCCCACAAGCAGCTGTGAGAAAACAACTGGACAATCTGTTTTACTGGTTGCTGTTTGGGGAAGTAAATAATGGCTCCAGGAGGCTGGGGAGAGGCAGTGCCATGGAATCTTTTACCCAACAACATGTATGCGGCATCAGTTGAATGTGTCTTCTAAAAGATGGCACTTTCAGCGTTGCTGTAGTCCCTCAGTACTGTACTTGAACATTAGCCTAGAAAATATGCTTCAGTCTCTGGAGTGGTACTTCAACCAATGACCTTCGAACTCCAAGGAGAGGTGCTATCTGTTGTATAATGTATATCTCTCGTGTTTGTTTAGAGACTACACACCAGCTTATATGGATGTAACAAGCATGGGGCTGGATGAACACAGCAGGTCAAGCAGCATCATAGGAGCAGGAAAACTTGACGTTTCGGGCCTAAACCCTTCATCAGAAAAATTATCTCTATCTCAGCTTATATGGATGTAACAGGTTTCATTTCACAGCATTTTAAATGTCTACTCCTTGCTTTTAGCTCTAACTTCCAGCACTTTCCACAGCTTTATTATTATTATTAACTTCCTTTTGAGTCCACACCCAGGCTTAACCAATCAAACAAATTGTGCATCAATAGTTAACAGATTCACATAGCAAAACCCAGAACAATTGAACACTATACTATCCACTAAGATCTGACTATATTCAAGGAAAGAAACATAGTGGTGATTGCATATATACTTTCATTCATGAACCCTTGCTTGGTTTGTGCTGTCTTCACTAATGGTCAATCCCATAATATCACCTGCTTCTGCCCCCACCCATTTCTAACTTCATCCTCATTGACTCTTTACAAAAGCACAATAGTACAGATGCCGGAAATCTGAAATAAAAATGGAAAATACTGGAAATACTTTGCAGATGAGGCATCATCAGTCTGAAAAAAACAGAATTAATTTGTGAGGCTGCTGGTTTCTGATGCAAGGTCATCACGTGGAACAACAAGGAATTGATCTTCATATGGAATGTGGAACCTGATGCCTAGATCATTTCTGCGTCCCAACGACACATCATTGTCAGTGATGCAATGCGATCTTTAAATGCAGTCCCCTTGATAGAGGCAACAGTGAGTTCAGTATCCAGTTAATAGCATCAAGTGTTGCCAGGAGGTGTGAATGACTCCAAAGTAGAATTCTGAAAGGCCATGGTTGGGTTTAGGAAGCTTAGGAACATAAGATTGAGCAACAGGCGTATGACCATTTGGCCCTTCAAGACTGCTCTGCCATCCAATAAGATCATGACTAATCTAGTTGTGGCTCCAATTCCACTTGACCCTCTTGCCAATGGCTTGCTGTTACCTTGCAGAGTCAAGAAAGGAGAAGGTCACAGGGCCAGTATTTAAGGGGCCAAATGTTTAATGAGAAGCTATTGGTCCCAGTCTGAAAGAAAAATCTTTCTTTCAAAATCTTTTTGTTCGGCAGAAGTAATATTTAATGGTTCTGAATTGAAGCTGACAGCTGTGCACTAACATGCTCCAGCATGTTTGCTTTTCTCTGATCTGGGATTTAAAAACTTTTCTCTGACTTCTCTGGGCAGTATCAAGTTCACCCATGGGGCAACTGGAAATCAAACACTTGAACTCTTCGTCTCTCTCCACAGCTGCTGTCAGATCCATTGACCCTTTGTTGCAATGCAATCCTCCAAGTACACCTGACACCGTGTCATGATTCCCCACCACCACATGCCCACAGATGCAAGACCTTGCCACAGCATTTATTACATAGTGATCAGGAGCAGGAACCCAAAAAAATGATCACTTCATTAACTCGGGCATTGCGTCTAACTGTCACTCCCCTCCCCCTCCACCACCCCGACCATCCCCATCCCAGCTCCTCTCACTACCAATGCAGCTATTGCAGCAGAGAACAGATTAAAACCTGTTCTATGAAAAGCAGCTACCCTTACTGAGCTTTCAGCACTTTATTTGAATGGATAAAATTGTGGAAATTAATCTTGGGCAGTGGCAAAAACTGGGCAGTATTGGATCAGCTGCACGTTTATACATACAGTCTGATATTGAGTTCAATGGAATATCATGTCAGAGACAACACCCTGCCCACTGCCTGTGAACCATTTCTCCCTCAAGTGGTTTGTGGTGCACTGAAAGTTTCAAGAAGCAATGTGTTAGGAAAATTGTCCTCCTAGATTTTGTAATCGAGCTTTCTAAGTACCAAAGTTATGAGCGAGTCTCAAACCAAGCAGCCTCAATGATACAATCAAAGCCTTTTCATTGCCATTAATTTTGTGGAAGCGTCTAGGACCAGAGGGCATAGCCTCAGAATAAGGGGCCATATATTAAAGCCGGAGATGAGGAGGAATTTTTCTCAGATCATAGTGAATCTGTGGAATTCTTTTACTGAAGAGGGCTGTCCAGGCTAGGTCATTAAGTATATTCAAACCTGAGCAGACAGATTTTTAAATAAGTAAAAAAAATCAATGGCTGTGGGGAAAAGTCGGGAAAGTGGAATTGAGGATTATCAGATCAGCCGAGATCTCATCGAATGGTAAATTAGACTCAATGGGCTGAATGGTCTCCTTATGCTCCTATGTCTTATGGTTTGTGCAAGTTACTATGGAACTGTTTCATGACATTTTAGGAGGTAAACCCCCCCTCCCCTGTGATCCCGCATAACTCATCACTGTTAGTGATTATGAGTTAGGATAGATGTTGGAGATTTTCATTCTGCACCATTAGGGGGAGCTCTCTGACATATTTGAGGTCCATTACAATAAAGTGCTTTGGGGCAGGACATAGGGAGTTTCTTTTCTAATCAACCCATTCAGCGATGTTATTACGGACCTCTGGAGCACATGGGACTTGAATCTGGGCGTCCTGCTCTGAGATAGGGACACTACCACTGCACCACAAAAGAGCCCTATAGAAGATGGAGCTTTATCTGTATGTTCTCTGAGCTAAGTGTGCTTGATTCTGCAGCCCTGAGGTGGAAAAATAATTGCTTATGATTACCGATATCTTGCACATCATGAGCACAAAAAAATCACCAGAAAATATAAAAACAAAGAAAGTAGATGCAGGATTAGGTCATTCAACCCTTCAAGCCTGCTGTGCCATTTGTTATGAGCATGGCTGATTATCAAATTCAACAACTTCTTCATGCTTTTCACCCATATCCTTGATTCCTCTAGCCCAGGTGCAAATCCAACTCCTTCTTGAAATCATACAATTTTTTTGATCTTGAATGCTTTTTCTCGTCGCAAATTCCACAGGCTCACCATTCTGTGGGTGAGGAAATTTCTCCTCATCTCTGTCCTAAACAGTTTATCCTGTGTCCTTAGAGTGTGACCTCTGGTTCTGCACTCCCCCACCATTGGAAACACTGAGCCCTGCAATACCCATTTAGTCACAGCCTGCCATCGGAAAAAGACAAGTTTATTCCTGCTCTTTGTTTTCTGTCCTCCAACCAGTTTTCTATCCATTTCAATATATTTCCCCCCACACTTTTAACTCCTTTATTCTTTCACGGGATGAGGGCGTTGCTGGCTAGACAGCATTTATTGCCCATCCCTAATTGCCCAGAGAGCAGTTAAGAGTCAACCACATTGCTGTGGGTCTGGAGTCTCATGTAGGCCAGACCAGGTCAGGATGGCAGTTTCCTTCCCTAAAGGACATTAGTGAACCAGATGCGTTTTTCCTGACAATGGATTCATGATCATCATTAGACTCTTAATTCCAGATATTTATTGAATTCAAATTCCACCATCTGCTGTGGCAGGGTTCGTACCTGGGTCCCCAGAACATTAGAGATAACAGGAACTGCAGATGCTGGAGAATCCGAGATAACAAGATGTAGAGCTGGATAAACACAGCAGGCCAAGCAGCATCATAGGAGCAGGAATGCTCCCCAGAACATTATTTGGCTCTCTGGATTAACAGTCCAGCAAAAATATCACTAGGCCATCGCCTCCCCTTTTACACACTAATCCCTTACATGGACTTGGTTGAAAGCCTTCTGAAAGTCCAAATAAACCACATTCACTGACTCCTCTTCATCTTCATCTGCTAGTTATATCCTCAAAAAAATCCAGTAGATTTGTCAAGTATGATCACCTTTTCATAACACTGTGCTCATTCTGTCCAATCATGCCACTGTTTTTACAAATGCTTAGCTGTTAACTCTTTTATAATGGAGTCTAGCATTTTCCCCACTACCAATATCAGGCTGATTGGTCTATAATTCCTGGTTTTGTCTCTGTCTGCTTTCTTAAATGTGATGTGGAGGTGCTGGTGTTGGACTGGGATGGACAAAGTCAGAAGTCAGAAGTCAGATGACACTAGTTATAGTCCAATAGGTTTTTTTTGAAATCACAAGCTGTAGGAACTGTACTAGAGTTTATAGAATCTTAGAAGATGATCATCAGTGCATCCAGAATTTCTAGGGCCACTTCCTTAAGTTCTGTGGGATGTAGATTATCAGGGCCTGGGGATCATTCCTAAACAAAATATGGTGCCACTTAAGAAATGAGTGAAACTGTTTATGTGATCATTATCACATTTATTGCTTGTGGGATCTTGCTATGCACAAACTCAGTTGCTGCATTTCCTACATCACAACAGTTGTTTTGAGTGTAGAATTCTTTTCCACAGAAGGTTACAGAAGTTGCCTTTTTAAATTTATTCAAGGTTGAATTAGATGGATTTTTGATAGATAACGAAATCAGGAGTTATGGGGGCAGGTAGGAAAGTGGGCGCTGAGATTGCAATCAGATCAGCCATGATCTTATTTAAATAGTGGATTTGAGTCAAAGGGCCAAACAGTCTGCTCCTGCTCCTTAGTACTGTGCTGCCCTGTTCCTACACTTGGTTGGCAGTAAATTGCTTTGGGACACCCTGACATGGATAATGGAAATGTAAAGTTTTTTTTAATGTAAATGTTGAATGTTCAGTGTGGATCAAAACGAATGTTGATGCTCAGCTATTAACTTGCACTGAATTAATATCTGCTTCTAAACCAAGCGTCTGCTTGGTTGAGTGGGCAGAACTCTTGTCTCTGAGTCAGAAGATTGTGGATTGGCTTCAAACCACTATCCAAAATTCAAGCTTAGAGTTGAGGTTGACGTTCCATTGTAAGAAATGGAATCTGGCTGTCCCTTTAGGTGAAAGGGACAGCCAGATATGGTTCTACAAATTCAGTGTGATCTTAAAGATTTTGCGGCACCATTTGAAGAAGTGCAGGGAGTTTTCCCTGTCACTTGGCCATAAGCCAACATTATTGATAAATAAGTTAAATAGTCAGTTCCTTTTGTGTGTATCTTAGTTGTGTGTTTGTCTTACATAATTCCAATAGCTGTGCCTCAAAGCTCCTAGTTACTTGCTTTGTACTACATTGTTCTCACCACAATCAGTGGCCAGACTTTCCAGAATGTGGGTTGTATGACACCCCCGAAACTCCTGTCATCAGATCTACTTATATAACAACAATGAGTAATAAGCTTTTTAAACAGCCACATAGAAAACCAACTCAAGAAAGTTCTTGTACATCTTATAAATAACCGAGAGGCCCTCAATTGGAGAACACTGTCCAATTCTGGATAGCATTTTTTAGGTAGGATGTCAACACCTTAGACGAGAGACTTACTAAACTAGGACTATGGATGAGGGACCAGCTCAAGTTGTTCAACAGTATGAAGGGTTTTGAAAACAAAAAGTGCTGGAAATCACAGCAGGTCAGGCAGCATCCATGGGAAGAGAGCAAACTAATGTTTCAAGTCCGGATGACTCTTTATCAGAGCCTTTAAGATCTCCTATATGAAGGGTTCTATTAGAGTAAATAAGGTGAGACAATGTTAAGAACAGTAACCAGAGGACAAGACTTAAAATAATTGGAATGAGGGTGGGGTATGTTTATGCAGGAAGATGTTATGATTCGGAATCAAATCATAATATGAAAGAACAGTAGAATTCAGTATATACTTTAAGAACAAAGAACAAAGAAAATTACAGCACAGGAACAGGCCCTTCAGCCCTCCAAGCCTGTGCCGATCCAGATCCTCTATCTAAACCTGTCACCTATTTTCCAAGGATCTGTATCCCTCTGTTCCCTACCCATTCATGTATCTGTCTAGATACATCTTAAATGATGCTAATGTGCCCACCTCTATCACCACCGCTGGCAACGCGTTCCAGGCACCCACCACCCTCTGCGTAAAGAACTTTCCACACATATTTCCCTTAAAGTTTTCCCCTCTCACCTTGAAATCGTGACCCCTAGTAACTGAGTCCCCCACTCTGGGAAAAAGCTTCTTGCTATCCACCCTGTCTGTACCTCTCGTGATTTTGTAGACCTCAATCAGGTCCCCCCTCAACCTCCGTCTTTCTAAGGTAAATAATCCTAGTCTACTCAGCCTCTGTTCATAGCTAGCACCCTCCATACCAGGCAACATCCTGGTGAACCTCCTCTGCACCCTCTCCAAAGCATCCACATCCTTTTGGTAATGTGGCGACCGGAACTG
>JAHRHZ010000218.1:39176888-39195457 GCA_024137785.1 Ginglymostoma cirratum
CTAGACCCTTCATCAGAAAGGGTCTAGGCCCGAAACGTCAAGCTTTCCTGCTCCTATGATGCTGCTTGGCCTGCTGTGTTCATCCAGCCCCACACCTTGTTATCTCCTATACAACTGCCAACTCCTCCTGCCAACTCTTGTACTCAATAGCCCATTCGATGAATGAAAGCATGCCCTATGCCTTCTTGACCACTCTGTCGACCTGCTTTGCCACCTTCAGGGTATAAAGGACCTGAACACCCAGATCTCTCCGTGCATCAAATTTTTATTTGATTTTTATTTTGCAGAAATTGCATTAAAAACTTGAAAAGGAAAATTCACAAGATTATGGACAAACACCAGAATGGAGGAGAAGGGGCTAAAATAAAACAGAAATAACTGGGAACATTCAGCATCTATGGAGAGAAATGTTGGGCAATTTGGACTGTGTACTTTTTATCATAGCTAGAGTGGGTTTTAAGCAAGTACAAAAACATGAAAACAGTTATGGGGAGGTATATGGCAGGAAGAACTAAAGAAAGATGTGTGATAGGGTGGAATGCAGGACACAGCAAATTTTCAGAAGGGGTGCAAAGAGGAAGGTGGTGACAAAGTGGTAATGTCACTGGTCAAGTAATGGAGACCCTCAGGCTAGTGTTCTGGAGATGTAGATTCGAAACCCACCACGGCAGATACTGAAATTTGAATTCAATAAATGTCTGGAATTAAAAGTTGGCCTTATGGTGACCATGTCACCATTGCTAGTGGTTGTAAAATCCCATCTGGTTCATTAATGTCCCTTAGGGAGGAAATCTGTTGTTGGGTCATCAGCATGTGAATCCAGATCCACAGGAATAACTGGCCCAGCAATTGACTCAATTAGTGATAGACTGTAAATGCTGGCCTTACCAGCAATGCCGACATACAATTAGCATTTTTTAACAGGTAAAAGGAGTTGATAACTGGACAAATGAAGAAATACAAAATGGGTCTTCAGAAAGTCTAAGTGACAGGGGTTCCATCGAGCTTCATTGGAACAACGTAGTGGGCTGAAGATGTAAAGACCAGAGTGGGACAGAAAAGAAAAATGGTAAGCAACCAGAAGCTTAGGGTTGTAGTTTCAAACTGAGCAGAGATGTTCCACATGGATATAAAGAGCCAGCGCAAATGAGAATGGCTGAATATGCTGGATCGTTCGTTCTGATGAGCTGTAAGAGTACGGTCGAGTGTGATGGTGTATCGTTGACTATTTGACAATGTTAGTAGTGGGTGAAATGGTTGAGGCTCTGTCACTTCTGCCCGAATTCAAAGACCCACAGCAGGAATAGCTCAGAAAGGAGAGAATATCTTTGTGGGCAATGATGTAAAGACTAGATAACCTGTTTTCCATGATGTTCGCTGATACTGACTAGGCGATGAAAAAGGATTCAGAATCACAAAATTATTACCACACAGGAGGCCATTCAGCCTATTATTTTCATGTTGGCATCTGCTCTTTAAATATCTTTAACAACGTATCCCCTAAATTAATGAGATTTAAGAATTAAGAAATAAACCAAGTAAGGACTGAGGAGGAGAATGAACTCAAGTGGGTGTAATCAATGTCAAATCAGATAGAGGAAGAGAAATCAAAAGAAGGAAAGCAATATTCATTTGAGAGAATGAGAGAAAAGAACAAATAGAAAGTAAAAGTAAGAAAAACTTAGATTAAAAACTAGAAGTTTATTATCTCCCGGAAATATTGAAAATTTGATGGAACGAGACTCCGCGTGTTCAAAATTCAACATAAGATGCCAGTGAAGTTAGCTGACAGTTGATAGTACTCCATCCCGCACACTCATGTAATAATGAAACTCAACCCTCAGTGGTGGCATTATTGGACAATTAACAAGCAAATAGACGAAGTTCCTTACAAAGGGAGATTAATAGTGAGTGGTTACTTTCACAAATCTAGTGGTATGTGTCACAACCCAACAAGTAACTCTTGGTTATCAACATATCTCCTGATCTCAAGTTGCTGGTTTTGGCACTCATAAATAATAGTGAGTGTCATCAATCTCATTGTTACTTTGCTGGCAAATTATGGCCAAAGATCTATGTTTTTGTGTGAAGATATTCATCTTGGCATTAGTGTTAACCTGGCTTTTGCCTGTGTGCTTTCTCCTGCACATTAATAGTGCTTATGAAACAGCACTGAGATATAAATGCATAACCCCATTGTCTCAAAATCCTAACCATAAGCTACAAGATTCATATTGTGTTTATGGATGGGATTCAAAGGAAGGGACAAATTGAAAACAATTATGAAAATGTTTCCAACTTTTGCTTCACAAAGCTCCTGTGATTATCTTCCCATAATATGTTTAAAGTGGCAATAATCAAGATTCTAGTCTGAATACAGACAGACAATGTTTAAATATCTTGCATGAAGCCATAAAGAAAGTCTGGTTCCTTTCGATTATTTTTCTCCATCCTTGAGGTGCCAGGACTGTGACAATCAGGATCAATAATCAGGCATTAGGAAGCATGAGTCATAAGGAATATCACAGCACTGGAATAGTATGTTGTTGAAACATTCAGTTGCTGTTACATTGAGCATTTTATGGAATAGTGGGCGTTTGTTCATGTTTATCAATGTCACCAGGGCAACAATGAAAAAATGTAACAGACTTTCTTATTAAATCTTTTCCTCACCTCAAAATTTCTCAACCTTTTCCTATATGTTCTCAGTAAGATGAAGAACTTAGAAATGAAAATTTGGTAGAGACATGAAACTGGTTGCAATGGCTTATTTGCATAGTCAAGATGACCCCAATTGGGGGGTATTTTCTAAAAGCTGTAGATTATGGATTGCAAAATGTCTCCACAGCATCTTTCTCCACAAACATTTCTTAAAAAGGAACAACTGAAATTAGTGAGGATTTGTGCACATAATTAGAAATATTTTTCATTGTATTATTTGTGTCATTGACACAGCTCAGACCCTCATCTTTATATTTCAAAAGCAAATTCAGCAAAGCTGTATATTGTTTCAGTCAACTAATTTCTTGATGCACTTTCCCCCCATGAAGTATTTCATCTTTTGGTCAACAATTTTCTAAAAATTAGAAATTGGATATGATTCCACTCCATTGATAGCTCATTTTCTGTAGCCAGCACAAGTCATTGCTAGACATTTACAATCTGCCTGCCTTCTCTGCTAATACCCTGTGACAGAGATCAGATTTTGTGTCGTCTTGGTGCTGGGCTGTTATACTTCTCCTGACAGTGACTGTTCCTTTTTTCTTTCAGCAATACTTCATCTTCACACCTTCTCAATGTTATTGATAAGCAATGTTTCCAATATCTTCTAAAAGATATAAATATTAATATAAATACTGCACTAGGCCACAGTATCTCATTTTGAATTTTTTTTTGTAATTAACTTATTTGCTCAATTACACTTTGGAGATAGTTGATAATAAGAGTGCAGTGAAAAGGGACACATTCTTCCCATGCACTGGACAGCACGTGTGCAGTAACCCAATCAAGAAGGACAAAAGTGTTCACTACCATTCCATGTATCTGAAGTAAGAAATAAAAATATAACTTCCATATGATTCCTTTCATGGTCTCTGTGATCCCAGACATTGACTGAATTAAACATGCTTTCAATCATCACAGCCATATTCTGCAGCATTGAAATATCAGCTGTAATTATAGCCCCAAATCACCTTGTTTCTTTTGGCTGATTGAACTTCTTGAATTTTAATTGTTCCTGTAACAGTGATTATGGCTTCAATTGCCTATAGGCCCAAAGCTCTGGGATTTCAATTGCTGTGTCTCCTTCTCTAAGTTTATAGTAGCTAAGTAGATACACAGACAGGCAGCTAAATAAAGAGGCAGCCATTTGGATAAAATGATCTGATAGTTTCACTAAAGATTTCACCTTGCTTTAAGCATATCTACAGAAAGAATCAAGAATTCTCAGGGAGGAGCCACTAATTGTTTAATAGAAATGAGTTACATTAGAGACATAGGTGTCCATTCAGACATATGTTTTATACAATTCAATAACTGTGGTTATTTCTATAAAACAATGTTGCTTCAAAATGGTAACTGTGAAATAACAAATCAATATTCGCATAGAAAAAACAGATTAGATTAGAGAGAAGCATCCAGTAAAGAACTGGAGTAAATACAGCATCAATTTAACTTTTTGATATCCAAGCCAAAAAAGAAATCCTTAAGCCAAGATTAAAATGGAACAGTTAGAATTAGAATTAGATTTATTGTTAAAATGTAAGTTGAATAACTGGAGAAAATACAAAAGGAAAGATTTAACACAATTAGTGTCTGGGAGGCTAAATTACCTAAGCTACAGGTATTTGGGGAACAAATAGGGGAGTGGGACTAGCTGGATTGATCTTGAATAAAGCTGGAATAAGCATGACAGGCAAAATAACCTCCTTTCATGGTGTAAGATTCAATGAGACTATAATTAGGTCTTTAGATCTGTGAGTTTATGAAGGAATTTGATAGGCTAGAGGTAGAAAATGTATTGACCTTTCCAGGAGACCAGAACTAGGACTAGAACTATTAATCTAAGGTATACTCTATCAGATTTATTAGTGACTTCAGGAGAAACACCTCTGCCCAGTGAGTGGCGAAAATGTTACACTTGCTCTCACAGTGAGTGGTTGAGGTGAACAGTATCAATACATGTAAGGGAAAGCTGGATAAGCAGATGAAGGAGAAAGAATTAGATGGATATGTTGATAGGGGGAAAAGTAGAGGGATTGAGAGGAGGCTGGAATGCAGAATAAATAAAGCATGGATTAGTTGGGCCGAAAATCTTCATATTATTCATTTGTAGGGATGTTAGTGCTGCTGGCTAAGCCAGCACTGGCCCATCATTAATTGCACTGGAGAAGCTGCTGTTGAGCTGCCAGGTTGAACTACTGCAATTCTGAATTGTTGCAGTACATGGGCTGTAGGGATACCAACAATGAAATCAGGGAGGGAGTTCCAGGATTTGGCCCAATGACAGAATAGAGTGTGACGTGGAGGGGTACTTGCAGGTGGTGATCTTCCATTTTGTCCATCTAGGTCATGGAGGTAACAGGCTTAGAAGGCATTGTCAGTGGAACCTTGACAAGTTGTTGCAGTAGACAGTACGCATAGCTGCCACAGTATGTGGAAGAAGTGACTGATGAAAGTGGTAGATAAGACGCCAGTCAAGTGGGTTGCTTTGACCTGGATGCTGTCAAGCTTCTGGACTGATAGTGGAGCTGCATCCATCTGGGCAAGTGGAGAATATTACATCAAACACTTGAGTTATGCCTTGTGGATAGGCTTTGAGGATCAGGAGATAAGCTACTTGCCACTGAAATCCTCAGCCCCTGACAGTGTTTATATGGCTGGTCTAATTTAGTTTCTGGTTAATGGTAACCCCGTGACCTGGCACTTATGTTGCTTGATTGTTACTTATCAGTTCAGGTGTTGCTTCGTATCAAGACAAGCTGCTTCAGTATCTGAGGAGTCATGAATGGCACTGAACATGGTGCAATCTTCAGCGAACATTCCCACTTCTGCACTTATGAAAGAGAGAAGCTCACTGACACAGCTGAGGAGCCTAGGACAGTAACCTGAGGAACTCCTGCAGTGATGTCCTTGAACTGAGATGATTGATGTCTGAAACCACAACCATTTTCCTTTGTGCTAAATATGACTCCAACCAGTGAAGATATTTCCCCTCATTCCTGTTGATTCCAGTTTTGCTTGGGCTTCTTGATGCCATACTTGACCAAATGCTGCCTTCACGTCAATGATGTGGCGGTGCTGGTGTTGGACTGGGGTGGACAAGTTAGAAGTTAAATGACACCAGATTATAGTCCGACAGGTTTATTTGAAATCACAAGCTTTTGGAGTGTAACCCCTTCATCAGGCCTATGTTGTCTATCTCATACACTGCAGGCAAGGATGCCCCGAGGCATGGTATATTGGCAAGACCACGTAGACACTATGAAAACAGATGAATGAGCACCACGCAACAATCACCAGACAGGGATGTTCCCTCCGAGTTGGGAACACTTCAGCGGTCAATGACATTCAGCCTCCAAACTTCGGGTAAGCGTCCTCCAAGGCAGCCTTCCAGATACACAACAACACAGAATCGTCAAACAGGTACTGATAGCCAAGTTCGGTACCCATGAAGACAGCCTCAACCATGATCTTTGGTTCATGTTGCACTACAGGTGACCCCACCATACTGTTCTATATCTGTAAAATCTTCCTTATTGCCTTATTGCCCTCTTTTGACAACATCAACTTGATATATTGTTATGATCGCTCTACCTTAATTAGTTTGTACAGTTTTGGATTACTTAATACCTTGGGTAGGCCCTCGGCATGGAACTCATACCTATTGTGTTATTCCAGTCATTTGGTTTGTCTCCAGCACCAGGTTATGTTTAATTTTTTGTAATTATCTCTTTGCCTCATTTAATCAGATTATAGGTCATCCCTTCACTTGTTATTCAGCTGTTGATACTTCACTCATACCATCTGACACTGTTGATCACCATCTGTATGATCTTTTGATCTCTCTAACTTGATCTCGCTGCCTATAAATTCTGTGTCTGTGTGCCTCTCTCTCACTTCACCTGACGAAGGAGCTACATTCCGAAAGCTTGTGATTTCAAATAAACCTGTTGGATATAACCTGGTGTCATGTGACTTCTGGCCTTGTTGTCAAAAGCAGTCAGTCATTCTCAAGTCACCTAGATCAGAAGACATAGGAGCAGAAGTAAGCCATTGGGCCCATCAAGTCTGCTGTTTCTTTGAATGAGATCATAGCTTATCTGATTATCTTCAACCCCACTTTTCTGCCTTTTCCCTGTAGCCGGTGATTCCCTTACTGATTGAAAATCTCAGCATTGAATACTTAATGATCCAGCTTCTACAGCTCGCTGTGGTAAATAATGCAACAGTTCTCTACCCTCTGAGAGGGGGAAAAGGCCTAGTGGTAATATTGCTAGACTATTAATCCAGAAACTCAGCTAATGTTCTGGGAGCCAGGTTCCAGTTCCGCCATGGCAATTTGTGGAATTTAAATTCAATAAAAAATGTCTAGAATTAAGAATCTACTGATGACCATGAAACCGATTGTCGATTGTTGGATAAATCCATCTGGCTCATTAATATCCTTCAGGAAGGGAATCTGCTATCCACATCTTGTCTGGCTTGCATGTAACCCCAGAGCCACAGCAATTTGATTGACCCTCAACTGCCTTCTGAATGGCCTAACAAGCTACTCAGTTGCATCAACTGCAATGATGTCTCAACAAAGAAATGAAAGCTGACAGATCACCTGGCATCAACTTAGGCACTGGAATAGACAAAGCAGAGACAGGTCTGTCGATCCTGCAAAGTCCTCCTTATGAACATCTGTGGCCTAGTGCCAAAATTGGGAGAGCTGCCTCACAGATTAGTCAAGAAACAGCCTGACATAATCATACTCACTGAATCATACCATGCAGACAATGTCCCAAACACTACCAGCATGATCCCTGGGTTGTCCTGTCCTACTGGCAGGACAGACAGAGCAGAGGTGGCAACACAGTGGTATACAGTCGGGAAAGAGTTGCCTTGGGAGTCCTCAACATTGACTCTAGATCCCACAAAATTTCATGGCTCAGGTTAAGCATGGGCAAGGCAACATCCTGCTGATAACCACATACTTTCCTCCCTTAGCTGATGAATCAGTACTCCTCCATGTTGAGCAAAACTTGGAGGAAGCACTGAGGGTGGCAAGGGCACAAAATGTACTCTGGGCGGGGAAATTTCAGTGTCCATCACCAAGAGTGGCTCAACAGCAGCACCACTGATCCAGGACATAGCTGCTAGACTAGGTCAGCAATAGGTGGTGAGGGAACCAACTACAGGGAAAAGCATACTTGACCTCATCTTTACCATTATGTCAGCTACAGATGCATCTGTCCATGACAGTATCAATAAGAGTGACCATCGCACAGTCTTGTGGAGACAAAGTCCTGCCTTCGTACTGAGAATAGCCTCCATCTTGTGGTGAGGCACCATCCTCGTGCTAAATTGGACAGACTTTGAACAGATCTAGCAACTCAAGACTGAGCATCCATGAAGCACTGTGGGCCATCAACAGCAGCAGAATTGTACTCCAACACAATCTGTAACCTCATGACCCAGCCATATCCCCCACTCAAGAATTACCATCAAACCAGGGGATCAACCCTGGTTCAATGAAGAGTGCAGGAGGGCATGCCAGGAGCAGCACCAGGCAAACTAAAAATGAGGTGTCAACCTGGTGAAGCTACAAAACAGACTAATTACATGCCAAACAGCATAAGCAGCAAGTGATAGCCAAAGCCAAATGATCCCATAGCCAACGGATCAGATCTAAGCTCTGCAGTCCTGCCACTTCCAGTCAGGAATTGTGGTGAACAATTAAACAACTCACTATGGGGGAAGGCTCCACAAGTATCCTCATCCTCAATGATGGAAAAACCCAGCACATCAGTGCAAAAGATAAGGCTGAAGCATTCACAACAATTTTCAGCCATAAGTGCTGAGTGGATGATGTACCTTGGCCTCCTCCAGTGGCCTCCAGCATTAAGATACCACTTTTAGCCAATTCAATTCACTCCATGTGATATCAAGAAATGGTTGGAGACACTAGATTCTGAAAAGGCCACAGGTCCTGACAAAATTCCAGTAATAGTACTGAAGACTTATGACCGGCATCTACCTGACAATGTGGAAAATTGCCAAGGTACGTTCCATACACAAAAAGCAGGACAAATCCAATCCGGCCAGTTACCACCCCATTAGTCTACTCTCGATCATCAGAAACGTGATGGAAGGTGTCACCAACAGTGCTATCCAGCAGCACCTGCTCAGCAATAATCTGCTCAGTGATGCCCAGTTTGGGTTCTGCCAGGGCCACTCAGCTCCTGACCTCATTACAGTCTTGATTAAAACATGAACAAAAGAGCTGAATTCCAGAGGTGAGGTAAGAATGACAGCCCTTGACACTAAGGTCTCATTCGACCCAGTGTGATGTCAAGGGGCCCTCGCAAAACTGGAATCAACAGGGGAAAACTCTCCAGTGGTTGGAGTCATATCTGGCACATAGGCAGACCATTGTGGTTGTTCAAGGTTGGTCATCTCGGCTCCTCAGTTCCTCAGGGCAGTGTGTGGGGCCAATCATCTTAAGCTGCCTCAACAATGACCTTTCCCCCATCACAAGATCAGAAATGTTCACCTATGATGCGCAATCCATGTTTGAATACAAAAATATCTGTATAGTATTCAGGCTTGGGCTGGCAAGTGACAAGTAACACTCATGCCACACAAATGTGAGGTCATTTCATCTCCAACAAGAGACAATCTAATCACTGCCTGTTGATATTCAATGGTGTTGCCATCACAGAATTCCTCCCACCCACACACACTATCACCATCCTTGGGGTTATCTTTGACCAGAAACTCAACTTGACTCGCCACATAAACACAGTGGCTACAACAGCAGGTCAGAGAATACAAATACTCTGGCAAGTAACTTGCCTCCTGACTCCCCAAAGCCTGTCCAGCATCTACAAGTTCAAGTCAGGAGTGTAATGAAATAGTCCCCACTTGCCTGGTGGGTATAGCTCTGACAACACTCAAGAACCTTGATTGGCACCATATCCATAAGCAGCCATTCCCTCCACCACTGACACTCAGTGCAGTAGTGTGTACCATCCACAGGATGCACTGCAGAAATTCACTAAAGATCCTCAGACAGCACCTTCCAAACCCATGACAGCTTCAATCTAGAAGGTCAAGGGCAACAGATACATGGGAACAGCACCCTCTGCAAGTTCCCCTCCAAGCCACTCACCATCCTGACTTGGAAACATATTGGTTTTCCTTCAGTGTTGCTGGGTCAAAATCCTGGAATTCCCTCCCTAAGGGCATTGTAGGTCAACCTATGGCATTTGGATTGCAATGGTTCAAGAAGGCAGCTCACCACCATCTTCTCCAGGGCAACTAGGGACAGGCATTAAATACTGGTGAGCCAGTAACACCCATATCCCACAAGTGAACGATAAAAAGAGATTCCTCCTCATCTCTGTCCTAACTTAGTTATCCTTATTCTGAGAGCATGCCCTTTGATCCCAGATTCTTCTACAAGGGGAAACAACCTCTTACCATCTACCTTGTTAAACCCCCTAAGAATCTTATGTGTTTCAGTAATTTTGCCTCTCATTCTTCTAAATTCAAATGAATACAGACCCAATCTACTTAATCTCTCCTCATTAAAAAAAATCCTTCATACCCAGAATCAGTCTATAGTGATAACACAATGTGGAGCTAGAGGAACACAGCAGGCCAGGCAGCATCAGAGGAGCAGGAAAGTTGATGTTTCAGGTCGAGACCCTTCTTCAGAAATGACCCGAAACATCAACTTTCCTGATTCTTTGATGCTGCCTGGCCTGCTGTGTTCCTCCAGCTCCACATTGTGTTATCTCTGTCTGCAGCATCTGCAGTTCTTGCTATCTCTGTATCAGTCTAAAGTAAGCCTTCTTTGGACTGTCTGCAATACTAATATATATTTCCTTAGGTAAGGGGACTGCAACTGTTCACAGATATCAGGCAGTGGTCTGAACAGTGCCTTGTATAGTTTTAGCATGACCTCCCCATTTTTATACTCCATTCTTTTTGAAATAGTGCCCAACAGTCCATTTATTTTCCCTATTACCTGCTAAAATTATATGCTAACATTTGAGATTTCTGCATTAGGACTCTTAAATTATTCTGTGCTGCAGCTTTCTGTAGTCTTTTCTCATTAAAATAATATTCAGCTGTTCTTCCTACCAAAGTCCATAACCTCATATTTCCTCCATTATATTCCACCTGCCATGGCTTTGCAAACTTACTGAACCTGTCTATATCCCTCTGCAGACTCCTTGTGTCATCCTTGCCACTTGCATTCCCAGCTCTTCTCGTATCGCCTGCAATAGTACATTTACTTACCTCATCCAAGCCATTAAAACATATGTAAATAATTGTGGGCTTGGCACTGATTCTTGTGGCACTCCACTCGTTACAGATGACCTTTCTGAAAAGGCCAATTTTATTCCACCCTCTATCTTCTATTAAATAGCCAATCCTTTATCCATGCTCACATATTCCCCCTCCAACACCATGGACTCTTATCAAATGCCTCTTGGAAATCCTATATATTATTCATTCATGGGATATGGAGCTTGTTGGCTGGGCCAACATTTTACATCACTTCTTGAACTGCTGCAGTCCATATTACAACTCCTGGTTTTCCTTTATATTTCCTGCTTGTTACCTTGTCAAAGAATTCTAATAAGTTTGTCAGGTGTGATTTCCCCTTTGTGAAGGCATGCTGAATCTGCTTGATTGTAACACATAGTGTTCTGTTTCTAAGTGTTCTGTTATTGCATCAGTTATAATGAGACTTTAAGATTTACCCAGTGACAGGTGTTAAATTGACTGGCCTGTACTTACTGATTTTTTTTTGTCTCCTTCACTTTTTAAATAAGTGTTTAACATTGGTGGTCTTTCAGTCCTCTGGGACTTTTCCAGAATATAGGAATTATTGGGAGATAACTACTAGTGCACTTCTGGAGTGAACCTAAGTACCTTTGGAGTTCAGCTATTTTGTCTTTATTTAGACCAAGCCTGTGATTACCTCAAGAGCTGTGTGACCCTGGTGACCCAAACTGGGTATCACTGAGCAGATTATTGCTGAGCAAGTGCCACTTAATAACACTGTTGATAACCCCTTCCATCACATTGCTGATGATCAAGAGGACATCGATATGGTATTAATTGGCTGGGTTGGATTTGTGCTGCCTTCTGTGGACAGGACATACATAAGCAATTTTCCTCATTGTACATCAGTTGCCAGTGTTATAATTGTACTGGAACAAATTGGCCAAAGGCGCACCTAATTCTGGAGCACAATCTTCAGCATTATTACTGGAATGTTATCAGGACCTGTAACCTTTCTGACATCCAGTGCCTTCAGCCATTTCTTGATATCACATGGAGTGAATCGAATTGGCTGAAGACTGATATTTGTGATGCTGAGGATCTTTGGAAGAGGCAAGGATGGATCATCCACTTAGAATTTCAGGCTGAAGATGGTTACAAAAGGCTCAGCCTTGTTTTTTGCACCAATTTGCTGGTATCCCTAATCATTGAGGATGGGTTTTTTTAAATTGCCAGCCATCATTCATTGAACATAACAGGTCTACAGAGCTTAGATTTGAACCCCAAAAAAGGCCAAATACCATGAATGCTAGTAATCTGAAAAAAACACAGAGAATGCTGGAAAAACACATTCTGAAGAAGAGTCATACCAAGCTCAAAACATTAACTTTGTTTCTCTCTCCGCAGATTCTGTTAGACCTGCTGAGTTTCTCCAATATTCTCTGTGTTTGTTTTAGATCTGATACTTTAGTTGTGGGATTGCTTATATCTGTCTACTACTTGCTGTTTATGCTGTTTGGAATGTGATTGTCCTGTGCTGTGGCATCACCAGGTTGACATCTCATTATGAGGTTTCCCCAATGCTGTTTCTGGTCTGCCCTCCCTTTGGCCCATCATGTCAGCTCCAGTCATCAAACATCCAACAATTCTAATCCCCTTTTCCAGCATGTGGTCCCTAGCCTAACATACTATGTTGTTTCAAGTGTTCAACCAAATAGTTCTTAAATGTCTTGAGGGTTCCTGCCTCTACCATTCTTAAAGGCAGTAGTTCCTCATAATCACAAACCTATGTGTGAGAAATATTTCCCTCAAATCCCCTCTAAAGTTTCTGCTCCTTACCTTAAAACGATGCCCCCAATTGTTGACCTCTACTGAAGAAAAATGTTTCTCCCAATCTTTCATGTCTATGCTGCTCAGAATTTGGGACTCCTCGGTCAGAACCCCCACCTCAGCATTCTCTGTTCCAAGAAAAACAACCTCAGCCTATTTAGTGAAGGACTGTGACATTAACTCTCCTACCAATACCGTCATGGAACATATGCATCTACGACTGGAAGTATGCTGGTATATTGGCGAGACCATGCAGATGTTACAACAACAGATGAATAGACACTGCACAACAATCGCCAGACAGGGATATTCCCTCTCAGTCAGGGAACACTTCAGCGGTCAATGGAATTCAGCCTCCAATCTTCAGGTAAGCATCCTCCAAGGCTGACTTTGAGATACACAACAACACAGAATCGCTGAGCAGAAACTGATAGCCAATTCTGTACCCATGAAGACTGCCTCAACCGTGATCTTGGGTTCATGTCGCGCTACAGGTGACCCCACCACACTTCTGTATTTGTAAAATCTTCCTTACTGTCTTGTTTTGACAGCATCACCTTGATAAATTATTATGACCTCTCTACCTTAATTAGTTTGTACCGTTTTGGATTACTTATTACATTCTCTCACACACACACACACGCACTCTCACACACACATTCTTTTGCACACGCACTCTTTCATACACAAGCACACACAGACCTACCCTCACACACACATACTCTCACACAAACACACTCTCTCAAGCAAACACACATTCTCTCTCACACACACACGCATGGATGCACACACACTCAAACCTATGGGGTGAATCATTTCATCCAAGATTTTTGTTTATTTGCAGATACATTCTATTTTGTTCAAGAAACACAGAATTTGTAGTCACAGTCAGTCAGTGTGGCATTTTATAAATTCCAGCTTTCAGAATAAAACCAGCCTGATTCTAGGTTAAAACTCTGAGACAGATTTTGAACAAGGCCTCACACCTACAATTTAGCATCTAACCCTAGATGTCACCTTTTGTTTACTCCTATCGCCCTACCTGTTTGAAGTTTGGAAAGTTAGGCAGACACTTATGAAACCTTTAAATATCTCAGGGCAGTGACTTGAAACAGATTCTGGAATTTGCATCTTAATCAATCAAAACTTGCGTCTCCTTTCTAACAAAGTTCTCCATGTCCTGATTCTGCAGTTTCTAGAAAGCAGGAATGTATGAATGATTAAAGATTCAACAGGAGGCAGTCAGTGACCCATTTTAGGTTTGTTCACTCCACTCACACCAATTGTATGAGCCATTGATCTCTCTGCCGTTCATCTCTCTGCGTATAAACTGTGTCTGTGCGCTGTCCTCTCATTGCACCTAATGAAGGGGCTGCGCTCTGAAAGCTTGTGATTTCAAATAAACCTGTTGGTCTATAACCTGGTGCTGTGAATTTTTGACCTTGTCTCTGACAGTTTGGTACTCCCTCAGGACTGACCTGTTGACAGTGTTCCAGTCCAATGTCTATACCTTTGTGTGATATCCCCTAATGGAACTCCCTCCCATCCTCCCCCTTCCTCCCATTTTCCCTTCCTCTGTCTTCCCCCTCTCCTCTGTCTACAAAAACTTCCAATTCCCTTTTTGAAAGTTATTGTTTTCACTGTCATTTCAGACAGCACATTGCAGAACACATACCTCACTGAATAAAAACATTTCTCCACAACTTCCCTCTGAATTTTTTGCTGATTATCATAAATATATGTCCTCTAGTTACCCACCCACCTGCTACTTTGACCTGTGGCTGCCCAGAGCCTCCCCACTCCACAAGGCTGTGCTAAAATGAAGGAGAAAGGAGCACGAGCATAACAACTGCTCAAAGTACATTGGTGTATGTCAACAAAACTGATTCAAGAATTTAATCTTCCTGCTTAAACTCCGGCGTCTTTACTGAGGCAGTGTTAACATGGATTCTTATTTCAACCAGATTACCCAGTTCTACTATCCAAAATAAGTAGGCATCCATTTAAGGACTGTGACAGGCATCCCATTATTCCATTATGTTTCTTTTTCCCACATTGAATCTTTCTTCCTGATAAAGTATTGCTTCCCTCTCTCGTTCTCCATACACACTCGTCCCAGTTTCCATTTCCTGCATCATTAATTTTGTGGTTAGCTGTCACTGTGTTAGTAGCACTGTATCATCTGGGGCAGAAGATTGTGAATTTCTGTTCCAGAGAATAGGCTCCTTCAGGCGATGAGGCTGACAGTCCAATGACATATGGATAGAGTGCCACACTGCAAGATGGCAGTAATGAAGAAGGGCTGCACTGCTGGATGGGCAGCTCTAAGAGGTCATTGTCAAAATATCAATACCAATCCAGCACAATCTGTAACCTCATGGCCCGGCATATCCCCCACTCAACCATGACCATCAACCCAGGGAGATTAACCCTGGTTCAACGGAGGGTGCAGGAAAGCATGCCACAAGCAGTACCAGGCATACCTGCAGGTGAGGTATCAACCTGGTGAAGCCACTAAACAGGACTACTTGCATGCCAAACAGCGAAGCAGCAAGTGATAGACAGAGCTAAGTGATCCCACAACCAACGGATCAGATCTAAGCCCTGCAGTCCTGTCACATCCAGTTGTGAATGGTGGTGGACAATTAAACAACTCACTGGAGGAGGAGGCTCCACAAATATCCCCATCCTCAATGATGGAAGAGCCCGGCACATCAGTGCAAAAGGTAAGGCTGAAGCATTCGCAGCAATCTTCAGCCAGAAGTGCCGAGTGGATGATCCATCTCGGCCTCCTTCAGTGGTCCCCACAATTACAGACACCAGTCTTCAGCCAATTCGATTCACTCCACGTGATATCAAGAAATGGTTGGAGACACTGGATACTGCAAAGGCTACGGGCCCTGACAACATTCCGGCAATAGTACCGAAGATTTATGCTCCAGAACTTGCTGCTCCCCTAACCAAGCTGTTCCAGTACAGTTACAACACTGGTATCTACCCAGTAATGTGGAAAATTGCCCAGGTCTGTCCTGTACATAAAAAGCAGGACAAGTCCAACCCGGCCAATTACCGCCCCATCAGTCTCCTCTTGATCATCAGTAAAGTGATAGAAGGTGTCACCAACAGTGTTATCCAGCAGCACCTGCTCAGCAATAACCTGCTCAGTGATGCCCAGTTTGGGTTCTGCCAGGGCCAGTCACTTCCTGATCTCATTACAGCCTTGGTTCAAACATGGACAAAAGAGCTGAATTCCAGACGTGAGGTGAGAGTGACAGCCCTTGATATCAAGGCTGCATTCAACCGAGTGTGGCATCAAGGAGCCCTAGCAAAACTGGAATCAATGGGTATCAGGAGGCAAACTCTCTGGTGGTTGGAGTCATACCTGACTCATAGGAAGATGGTCATGGTTGTGGGAGGTCAATCATCTCAGCTCCAGAACATCTCTGCAGGAGTTCCTCAGGGTAGTGTCCTAGGCCCAACCATCTTCAGCTGCTTCATCAATGATCTTCCCTCCATCATAAGGTCAGAAGTGGGGATGTTCACCGATGATTGCACATTGTTCAGCACCATTTGTGACTCCTCAGATACTGAAGCAGTCCATGTTCACATGCAGCAAGATCTGGACAATATCTAGGCTTGGGCTGATAAGTGACACTCGTGCCACACAAATGCCAGGCTATGACCATCACCAATAAGAGACAATCTAACCTCCGTCCCTTGACATCCAATGGCGTTACCATCACTGAATCCCCCACTATCAACATCTTGGGGGTTACCAGCAACTCAACTGGACTCACCACATTAACAGAATGACTACAAGAGCAGGCCAGAAGCTGGGAATACTGCAGCCAATAACTCACCTTCTGTCTCCTCAAAGTCTGTCCGCCATCTACATGGCACGAGTCAGGAGTGTGATGGAATACTCCCACTTGCCTGGATGAGTGCAGCTCCAAAAATACTCAAAAAGTTTGACACCATCCAGGACAAAGCAGCCGCTTGATTGGCACTACATCCACAAGCATCCACTCCCTTCACCGGCGACGCTCAGTAGCAGCAGTGTGTACTATCTACAAGATGCACTGCAGAAATTCACCAAAGATCCTCAGACAACACCTTCCAAACCCACAACCACGTCCATCTAGAAGGACAAGGGCATCAGACGTATGGGAACACCATCACCTCCAAGTTCCCCTCCAAGCCACTCACCATCCTGACTTGGAAATATATCACTGTTCCTTTGGTGTCACTGGATCAAAATCCTGGAATTCCCTCCCTAATAGCATTGTGGGTCAAGCCACAGCAGGAGGAATGCAACGGTTCAAGAAGGCAGCTCACCACCACGTTCTCAAGGGCAACTAGGGATGGGCAAGAAATGCTAGCCACCCAGCCACACAAATGAATAGAAAAAAAAATTGAGCACTGCACTGCAGAAGGTACAATTGTCAGGCAGTGCAGCACTATTAGAGGGACAGTCCAAAGGCAGTGTTGCATTGTCAAAGTGTCAATCCTCAGGAAAGGTCCACTGTCAGAGGATCAGTACTGAAGGAGCACTGCACAGTCAGAAGAACAGACAGGAGGGAGTCCTCAACTCTCAGAAGGTCAGTTCTGATGGAGTACTGCACTGTCAGAGAATCAATGCTCAGGGAATGCTGCAATGTCTGGGCAGGATTGAGAGAGTTCATATGTTGTGGGGTTAGCTCTGAAACAAGTGCTGTACTGTCATAGGATCAGCAATGAAGGACTGCAGCAGTGTTGTAGGGAAGTGCTAAGGGAGTGCAACATTGTCACAGAGCCGTGCTGAGGGATTACAACACTGTCACAGGGCAGTGCTAAGGGAGAGCAACACTGTCGTAGGGCAGTGCTGGGAGAATGCAACACTGTCACAGGGCAGTGCTGAGGGAGAGCAACCCTGTCACAGGGCCGGGCTGAGGGAGAGCAACACTGTCGCAGGGCAGTGCTGAGGGAGAGCAACACTGTCGCAGGGCAGTGCTGAGGGAGAGCAACACTGTCACAGGGCAGTGCTGAGGGAGAGCAACACTGTCACAGGGCAGTGCTGAGGGAGAGCAACACTGTCACAGGGCAGTGCTGAGGGAGAGTAACACTGTCGTGGGGCAGTGCTGGGAGAGTGCAACACTGTCGTAGAGCAGTGCTGAGGGAGAGCAACACTGTCGTAGGGCAGTGTTGAGGGAGAGCAACACTGTCATAGGGCAGTGCTGAGGGAGTGCAACACTGTTGAGGGCAGTGCTGGGACAGTGCAACACTCGTAGGGAAGTGCTGGGAGAGTGCAACACTGTCGTAGGGCAGTGCTGAGGGAGAGTGCAACACTGTCATAGGGCAGTGCTGGGAGAGTGCAACACTGTCATAGGGCAGTGCTGAGGGAGAGTAACACTGTCGTAGGGCAGTGCTGGGAGAATGCAACACTGTCATAGGGCAGTGCTGGGAGAATGCAACACTGTCGTAGGGCAGTGCTGGGAGAGTGCAACACTGTCGTAGGACAGTGCTGGGAGAGTGCAATACTGTCACAGGGCAGTGCTGAGGGACAGCAACACTGTCATAGGGCAGTGCTGAGGGAGAGCAACACTGTCGTAGGGCAGTGCTGAGAGAAAGCAACAGTGTCGTAGGGCAGTGCTGGGAGAGTGCAACACTGTCGTAGGGCAGTGCTGAGGGAGAGCAACACTGTCATACGGCAGTGCTGGAAGAGTGCAACACTGTCGTAGGGCAGTGCTGAGGGAGAG
>JAHRHZ010000218.1:39206825-39223277 GCA_024137785.1 Ginglymostoma cirratum
ATGAAGGGTTTAGGCCCGAAACGTCAAGTTTTCCTGCTCCTATGATGCTGCTTGACCTGCTGTGTTCATCCAGCCCCATGCTTGTTATCTTGTTACTTAAGATAGTTCTCTGCCACCAATCCTCCTTTCTCTGCTTTCTCATTACCAATAAACAATGCACCACCATTGAGTCTCAATAAATTGGCACTATTTAGAGAAACAAGATAATGTTTATTGCATGATAGCAATAATTGCAACTTTATTTAGTCAGGCAAAATTACGAGAACCTTGGAGACCTGGTATAAATACATATGCTCCCTCGGAAACTAGAATAGAACTCCTTGTCTCCATCTACAGACTGTAGAATGGGTGGAGTTAATGATACCCTTAGATCCAGGATTTATGTCTGAGTTAAACAGAAATTGCTGGAGAAACTCAGCAGGTCTGTCAGCATCAGTGGAGAGAAAGCAGAGTTAATGTTTCAAGTCCAGTGATGCTTCCTCAGAACAGAAGGGTCACTGGACTTGAAATGCTAACTTTGCTATATCAAACTCATGTTGGGAATGAAAAAAAAATTCAGTAAGTTGTCATCTTGAATTAACTAGTTAATCTTGTGTAGAATTTCTTATGATCAGTCAGAGAATTCTAGAATCTTTCAGCACAACAGGATGCCATTCTGCTCATAATGCCATGCTGTCTTTTGGAAAGAACTTTTTGATGAGCCCGACTTGCTGTCTTCTTCTTCTCCAAATTTTCTTCACATCAGGTTCCCATATGTCGTTGAGTAATGCTCAATCTCGTGCAAATGTTGACCCTTCTGTCAAAAGATAGTTCATTTGTCATCTACCTTACCTTTTGATCAATCCTGACTTTTATCCAAAAAATCCAAACTCTTTGTACTTACCACCTTCTTGCCGCTGAAATCAAACCAACTCTAGTGTAAGCTGACCTGACTGTATCATAGAATAGTAAACTACTGAAGGGAGTATTGAATTACACGCACATACTTTTGGGTCCTTTGCTCTACTTTTGGGTGTAGAGTTGGCACAACTGATAACTCTGTGATAGTGAGATGATGGAAAAGGGTGGATTTGAACCTCTTCAAAATGTTACTTTTGTAAAAACTAGCCACATACTTTTTGATTAAAAAATTAGCCTTTAAAACTTGATTATTGCAAGAGTATGTATGGTAGTACAGTTACATAGTGAGCTTGGGGAAGTTGGGACTGTTTCCTCGGAGAAGTAATGGTGAGAGGAGATTTCATAGAGGTCATGAGGAGACTGGACAAAGAATGTCGGGAAAAACTGCTCCCATTGATGGAAGAAACGAGAACGAGAAGGCACAGATTTCTAGTAATTGGGAAAGGAAGCAATGGGAACATGGTGGGAGAGTCAAACAGCACAGAAACAGACCCTTTGGTCCAACTCACCCATGCCAACCAAGTCGCCCAATCTAAACTAGCCACACTTGCCTGCATTTGGCCCATATTCCTATAAACCTTTCCTATTCATGCACCTGTCCAAATGTTTTTTAAATGTTATAATTGTACCTACATCTACCACTTCCTCTGGCAGTTCGTTCCACATATGAACCACCCTCTGTGTGAAAACATTGCCCCTCTGGTCCCTTTTAAATCTTTCTCCTCTCACCTTAAAAATATGCCCCCTGGAGTAATTGTAATGAGGTCAGCCGGGTGGATCTCATAGGATATGAGTACCCTGATTGGGGCTGTTAATCTGGTCCAATTAGGGAGTCCTATCTGACAGATAAGAACAGGAGTGTCAGACATCCTGTTCACTCTGAGAGCTGGCTTTGAGGGAGATGGATCGGTGTCAAGGACTCGCCACATGTAAATAAAAGGGATACCGGTCTCTGTGGAGTTATTTCAGTGGCAATGAGCGCAAAAAACATTCTTGAAGATATCTGCTTGCAATAGTCGTCTTTGAGTTGTGGTATTCGTTTCTGGCATCATGCTGTGATTTTTTGGGAGGCTGGGCTCATTTGATCCTGTTCTTGAAGACTGAGCCCAATATGAAGAAAGAATGCATAATTTTTCCAGGCAAATGACATTAAGGCAGACAAAAAGCAACGAGTAATTCTCCTGACTTATAGACCCACAGCTTTTTTGGTTATTAGGGGCCTAACTTTCCCTGAGGCACCAGATGCTAAAACCTTTCAAGAGTTGGCAGATTTAGTTATGGAATATTATGATCCCAAGCCTCTAATTCTGAGACACTATCGGTTTTACTCGACAGTTCGAGGCTACAGTGACTGGCAGAGGCATGTGACTTTGATGCTGAGAAACCGTTTGATATGTGGCATTTGGTTTATCATCGGCCTGTGCAATTTTTCAGTGGACAATGGAGAACATTTCACAAGGTCTACCCTAGGTCGCCATTTATCTAGACGGTGTGCTAATAACAGAGAACTTGGACATGGTCATTAGATGTTTCTTCCAAACAGGCGTATGCCTTAGAAGAAAAAAAAATGTTCCAGGCACCCCCAAGTGAGCTACATGGCATATAGAGTCAACAAGACCGGGTTACACCTGTTGGAAGATAAAGTGAGGGTGATCAAAGGAGTCTCGGCTCCTATGTCTGTACCGGAGCTTGCATCTTTCCTTTGGTTAGTGAACAATTACAGAAAGTTCATACATAACCTGGCCTCCAACCTGGCACCTTTGCATCAACTCTTGAGAAAGGGTCATCCTTGGAAATGGTCACGTAGCCTTGCCATCGCTTTCAGGGAAGTGAAGAAACATCCATCATCCTCTAAGGTGTTGGCACACTATGATCCCGAGTGAGATCTAGTATTGCCATGCTATGCCTCTCCATCCGGTATCGGGGGTAGTGAGTTGTTTAATTGTCCACCACCATTCCTGACTGGATGTGGTAGGACTGCAGAGCTGAGATCTGATCTGTTGACTGTGGGATGGCTTAGCTCTGCCCATCACTTGCTGCTTATGCTGTTTGGTGTGCAAGTAGTCCTGTATCATGGCTTCACCAGGTTGACAACTCATTTTCATGCTCCTGGCATGCCCTCCTGCGCTCTCCATTGAACCAGGGTTGATCCCCTGGCTCATTCCACATCATAATAGCTAGGTCATTTTCTATCATCCACAAAATACAGCAGGCATCTGTCTTCACTAAAAACAGAGAGATAATTAGTTTGTTGTAGCATGAGGAGCAAACATCCACAATAGTGAGGCAAGGTGAAGAGGCAGCGTCCATGAACTGCCACAACAATTCGCTGTATAAAAAACACAACACTTCTCATCTAATTACTTCAATCTATACACTCAGGCAGCGAAGTGGTCGTAGTAACTGGCTGAGAAGGTTCGATGGGCTGAATGGCCTACTCCTGTTACTTTGTTGTCAGGTTAATCAGTCTGCTCTGTTTGATAACAGTTGACGAATGGATGTCATATTGGAGACAATACGAGGTTCACTGACTACAAAGTAAAATACGATGTATTCTCAATTTTCCCGGTACTTTTAAAGCCTAAGTTCCACAATGTTGACCATTCTGTGAAATCACAAATGGAATAGCCTTTATTTTACTTGTTCTTTTTCCTGTTTATTAATTTTTACCCCATTCTATTATTAATGTCAAGAATGCTCATCAAAATTACATGCATGATGCACACATGGATATCTCTTTTCTAATTGTACAGGAGAGTAAGCAAGGGTTAGCTGTGAAGCAAATATACCTGAAATATGTGATCATGTTCATAATTGGTACTAAATTATAATTTAACTTGTGGAGACCATGGTGTCTGAATGCAAAACACCAGATGTTTGATGTGAGGAAACAAGTCTTCACACGAAGAGGAGTGGAAATCTGGAACTGACTTGCCTAGAAAAGCTGTTGATAATGGGGGTCAGTTGAACATGTCAAAATTGATGTTGATAGATTTTGGTCAAAAAAGGGTATTAAGAGTTTTGGAGCCCAGGTCGGTTAATGATGTTACGATACAAATCAGTCGTGATCTGTCAAATATCAGAACAAGCTTAGGGGTTGAGTGGCCTCCTCCTGTTCATGTGGTATGTGAAGAATGCTCTGGTGGCTGTTGTTGGTATGTTGATGACAAAGATTAGAAAGAACATTATTTGTATAAACTAGGGTTGTATGTAAGATGGTCACTAAATTTCTTACCCAGAGGCTGATGAAAACATGGAACTTGCTATCGTGTGGAGAGGTTGAGTGTAGCTATATTTATGGAGAGGCTGGATAAAGACACGAGAGAGATAGGAATACAAGGATATACTGATAGGGTGAGTTGAAGAGTGGAGGAGGAGACCCCTGTTGAATATGAATATTGGCACAGACCAGTTGGGGCAAACTACCTGTTTCTATACTATGTACTATGCTTATGGAATTTTTAATAGGAGCATGGTAAAATAGTAGAGAATTATTCTTACCAGGTCTGTTGCATTCCCACCTCAGCTCTGAGATTTCCAATTTCCCCATCGCCACAATTAAATATTTCACTATTTAACCCAAATTCAACCTTTGTAGTTTATTTAAACATTCTGCAAGGTTCAATGTAACAGGTCTTCAGATAATCTTAATTGAAAATTGTAATTACATTGAAATACTTTTTTTTTAGTTCTAAATCACATTAGGTATGTGCTTATTTTCATAGTTGAGCTTGGAAGCTGTTTACTTACATCAATGTACATGGTAAGGCTAAGAAGTCAAGCAATCAAGGCTATGTCTACAATCATATACCTACAGGACAGGTAACATGCACTGGTTGCCCATGGTTTCCTGGGAGATACCAACACTTCAAGGTTCATAGAGAATTGAAAAATAAAATTACAATTTCATTTACAGTCAATATTTCCTTCATCCTCTCCACATTTCTTTTCATTTTTTTAAAGTTATATGTTGTGACTGCCCAGGAATATATTGACAATGATGGAAATTGGATATAATCACTGGGAAGGCAGAGCTATGAGTAAAGCAATGCTGCAATTTGTTAATACTACATTGACTTGTATTTTATCAGAAATGCAACACTTCAAATTATGTATTGCTATGGTTTTAGTTTTGGTATGTTCACTGCTTAGTATGTGGGAATAATTCCATGATAAGAGGGAGTGCAGTACAGGAAACTGAGTGGGCAGCCAGTGATAATCAGTCTCGTAAAATGAACAGACAAAACATCAACATGACTTGAGCATGCGATAAGCTTTCCTCGAGAGTGGGATTGTGAACCCATGAGTTGTCCAGGAATTAAATATTCACCTTGGTCACCAAGTCTGGAGAAATACTATCAATGTTTTTAAAAAAGGTGGTTTTGTTTTCATTTCCTTTGAAAACTTCCATCCATTTATGAAAAAATATTCACGTTGTGGTGGGGAAAACATGGAAGGTGGATTCAATCATTCTTGATGTCAGCGAACAGGTAATGAAGAGTTTACATGTGAACATATAAATAGGAGCAGAAGTAAACAGCTTGTCCCCTCAAGTCTGCTCCACTATTCAATAAAATCATGACTGATCTGTTTGTGCTTCAAATTCCGTATACCCACCTACCCCCAATAACCCTAGATTTCCCGGCTTGACAAGTCCACAAACATGATGAATGGAGTCCCACAGGGGTCACAAGGAGTCACAAAATATTTGTATGCAGGTACAACACATGATCAAGAAGGCTCATGGATGCTATTGTTCATTTCAAAAGGAATTGAAAATAAAAATAACGTTATCGAGATAACAAGGTGTAGAGCTGGATGAACACAGCAGGCCAAGCAGCATCATAGGAGCAGGAAACCTTGACGTTTCGGGCCTAGACCCTTCATCAGAAATGGGGGAGGGGAAGAGGGTTCTGAGATAAATAGGGAGAGAGGGGGAGGCGGATAGAAGATGGATAGAGGAGAAGATAGGTGGAGAGGAGACAGACAAGTCAAAGAGGCGGGGATGGAGCCAGTAAAGGTGAGTGTAGGTGGGGAGGTAGGGAGGAGATAGGTCAGTCCAGGGAGGACGGACAGGTAAAGGGGGCGGGATGAGGTTAGTAGGTAGGAAATGGGGGTGCGGCTTGAGGTGGGAGGAGGGGATAGGTGAGAGGAAGAACAAGTTAGGGAGGCGGGGACAAGCTGGGCTGGTTTTGGGATGCGGTAGGGGGAGGGGAGATTTTGAAGCTTGTGAAATCCACATTGATACCATTGGGCTGCAGGGTTCCCAAGCTGAATATGAGTTGCTGTTCCTGCAGCCTTCGGGTGGCATCGTCGTGGCACTGCAGGAGGCCCAGGATGGACATGTCGTCTGAGGAATGGGAGGGGGAGTTGAAATGGTTCGCGACTGGGAGGTGCAATTGTTTATTGCGAACCGAACGCAGTTGTTCTGCAAAGCGGTCCCCAAGCCTCCGCTTGGTTTCCCCGATGTAGAGGAAGCCACAATGGGTACAGCGGATGCAGTATACCACATTAGCAGATGTGCAGGTGAACATCTGCTTGATGTGGAAAGTCTTCTTGGGGCCTGGGATGGAGGTGAGGGAGGAGGTGTGGGGGCAGGTGTAGCACTTCCTGCGGTTGCAGGGGGAAATGCCGAGTGTGGTGGGGCTGGAGGGGAGTGTGGAGTGGAGAAGGGAGTCACGGAGAGAGTGGTCCCTCTGGAAAGCAGACAAGGGTGGGGAGGGAAAAATGCCTTTGGTGGTGGGGTCGGATTGCAGATGGCGGAAGTGTCGGAGGATGATACGTTGGATCTGGAGGTTGGTGGGGTGGTATGTGAGGACGAGGGGGATTCTTTTTTGGTTATTATTGCGGGGACCGGTGTGAGGGATGAGTTGCAGGAAATGCGGGAGACACGGTCGAGGGCGTTCTCGACCACTGCGAGGGGGAAGTTGCGGTCCTTGAAGAACGAGGACATCTGAGATGTACGGGAGTGGAATGTCTCATCCTGGGAGCAGATGCGGCAGAGGCGAAGGAATTGGGAATAGGGGATGGCATTTTTGCAGGAAGGTGGGTGGGAGGAGGTGTATTCTAGGTAGCTGTGGGAGTCGGTGGGCTTGAAATGGATATCAGTTTCTAGGTGGTTACCCAAGATGGAAACAGAGAGGTCCAGAAGGTGAGAGAGGTGTTAGAGATGGTCCAGGTGAACTTCAGGTTGGGGTGGAAGGTGTTGGTGAAGTGGACGAACTGTTCGAGCTCCTCGTGGGAGCACAAGGTGGCGCCAATACAGTCATCAAAGTAACGGAGGAAGCCCACCGACTCCCAGAGCTACCTCGAAGACACCTCCTCCCACCCACCTTCCTGCAAAAATGCCATCCCCTATTACACAAGCTTCAAAATCTCCCCTCCCCCTACTGCATCCCAAAACCAGCCCAGCTCGTCCCCGCCTCCCTAACCTGTTCTTCCTCTCACCTATCCTGTCCTCCCACCTCAAGCCGCACCCCCATTTCCTACCTACTAACCACATCCTGCCCCCTTGACCTGTCCATCCTCCCTGGACTGACCTATCTCCTCCCTACCTCCCCACCCACACTCACCTTTACTGGCTCTATCCCCGCCTCTTTGACTTGTCTGTCTCCTCTCCACCTATCTTCTCCTCTATCCATCTTCTATCCGCCTCCCCCTATCTCCCTATTTATTTCAGAATCCTCTTCCCCTCCCCCATTTCTGATGAAGGGTCTAGGCCTGAAACGTCAAGCTTTCCTCTTCCTATGATGCTGCTTGGCCTGCTGTGTTCATCCAGCTCTACACCTAGTTATCTCGGGTTCTCCAGCATCTGCAGTTCCTACTATCTCTGATAAAATGTTATCCTTCAGTTACACGGAGTATTGATGAGATCACATCTCAGGAACTGTTTGCTGTTTTAGTCTTTTTATGTAAGGAAAGAAGTAAATTTGTCAAGGTGGTTCAGAAGACATTTACTCAATTCATGTCTGGAATGAAATGGTTGTCTTGTAAGGGTAGGACAAACTGGTTTTTTTTTCCCACTGGAGTTTAGAAGAGTGAGAGTTGATTAAAGTGTGTAGGATCATGATTAGTCTTGACAAGGTGGAGGGGGATAGGATCTGTCCTTCTGTGGGTCAGTCCAGAACTAGAGGCATAGCTTTAAAATTAGAGGTCACCACTTCAGGACAAAGATGAGAATGTTTTTTCTCTCAGAGAAGGTTATGCAAGTTTGGAACTCTCTGTCTCAGACGGCACTGAAGCAGTAAAATTTAATCATGTTGTGGTTGCTGCTACCTCGGGTGCCTTTACTCTGAGGTCATTAATTAATCCTGCTACATTATACAACACCAACTCTATTATATCCTCATCTCCACCCGGTTCATGAAGATGATGCTCTCAGAAACTATCTCGAAAGAATTTGATCGAAGCCTCATCCAGCACTTTTCCAGTTTCTGTGTAGATTTCCAGTATTTTCCAGCATAAATTAAAGTCACTGCATGATTATTGCCATTGCTTTAACAAAAGCACTAAATATTTCTTCTTGTATACATTGTCCCACATTGTGGTTACTGTTAGGGGGCCTGTAAATCACTCTGCTGGTGATTTATTTCCCTGACTATTCCTCACCTCCAACCAAACTGGTTCTCACATTGATCTCCTGAACCAATTCATCTCTAATTGTTGGATAGTTGCCATTCTTGATTAACCACACCCATACCACCCTTGTTTACCTTCCTGGATTCTTGAATTTTTTTCCCCTCAATATTCAGCACCCAATCCTTGTCATCCTGCAACCATGTCCCTGTAACAGCTCTCAGATCATATTTATTTCTTTCCATGTGCTCTATCAATTTATTTATGAACGCAAATTCCAGTTACATACAGTGCATTTACTTTTGATTTTTGTATTTTGCTATCTTTATAATGCCTACTGTTGTTTGTGTATTCCTAGGTATTTTGTCTCTGCCTCTACTTGCCTTTCTCTGACCCTGATTTCTTCTACTCCTATTTTCCTCTTTTGCTCTGTCTTTGCTTATTGATGTACAGCATCCTCTTATGATATACGCATATCCCATGTCCCTGCTGTTTAGTTTAAGACCCTCTCTCCACCTCTAGACATGCAGTTCGCAAGAATATTAACCCCATCATGGTTCAGATATAAACTGTCTGAATAATCCAAACCCCACATTCCCCAGGACTGATGCCAGAGGCCCACAAACTGAAACCTACTTCTTCCACACCAGTCTCTGAACCATGTATTCCTCTCTATACTTTTATGTATCCTATGCCAATTTTGCATACAGCTCTGGTAATAATCAACAGATTATGATCTTTGAAGTTTATGCTTTTCAAAATAGTGCCTGGCTCTTCATGCTGTTTGTGCGAGATCTCTTTCCTGATCCCTGTCCAACGGAGTTCATAATGACAGATTCTCCCCCTCCCAGCACTGAGCACCCAAACCCTGTCCCCCATCTGGTAACATAGACATTCAGACTCTCCCACCTTGCTGCAGCAAATGTGTCAACAGCACCCCAACAACCATCACCACAACCACTGCCACAGTACTATCACTTACTACTGTTACTTTCTTTGTTCCTGCCTTCACTTGAATGGCTTCCTGTAATACTTTGCCACAGTCAGTTTGCTCATCCACCTGCAACTTCTGCTTTCACGAAATCAGGCTGAGAGAACCTCAGAATTATTTGACAGTTTACAGAGGCTTACACTCTTGCGTTCTTGTTTCCAGGGTTCCCTTACCTGCCTTAGTCTCAATTACACCCTCTCGTTCCTGACTATTGACCAAATCAGAAGACCCTATCCTAAGCAGTGTGTCTGCCTTTGGTACAAAGAATTTGGTTAAATTTCCCCGTTCCTGATGTATCAGTTTTCTTGCTGTCCAGTTGGTCATGGGACTGTCATATGCTGGGAAGATGAACAATGGCAGAAGTACGTTAAAACAGAGTTTGTGGCTTTACTGGAGGGAGCAGTAATTTGTGGAATTGGCCCATAAAATTTAAACAAGAGCTGCAAAAAGTGCGAACAACTGAAGCGTGGAACTAATATGAAAGACCGATTCTCATTTGTATGTCATATTTCAGATCATAGCATGTCCATAGATGCTTCATTGAGTTGAAAATAAGTGCCGTGCATTAGTGAAAGAAGGGTAAAGGCCTGTTTCTGAGGCCAAGATCAGACAGACAGGTAGCTGTCGAGGAGGACTTTAAAGGAAAGGAGATGTGTAACAAAATGCAATGAGTTGAGGAACAGAGTTCCAGCAGGGTTTGGGGGAGCTGAACATTCTGACATTGAGGGTGAGGTGAAAGAAGGAAAGTACAAGGGAGGTCAGAGATGAAGAAGAAAAGTGGCACCCTGGAAGTTAAAGATAGAGGTGGATACCCGGGTAAGGGGACTGTTACAGCACACAGTGAGTGTATTTGGTATATGGTTTACAGGATACAGATGGGGCTTACAGTTGTACAAACTGCTGAGACCATGATATGACTTTAAACAGAAGTGAGAATTTTATGTTAAATGCAGTGGTGGACAGAGATCCAGGAGACAGTGATGACAATAGGAATAATAATATAGAGTGTGATGTATGGACTATGGTGTGCCCACATTGGTTCATGCTGTAATGTGTTGACTGTGGAAAAAAAAACAGAATATGTTAGATATGCCAGGATGTATTGCCACTAAGGTATCAAATAAAACAATAGTGAATTAATTTCAGCTGGGCTTTGAAGGATTATGAATAAACACATTCATTCTCTGCTGTTACATGTATACAAAATATTAATTCCTCCTTTAAAAAGTGATATGTTACAATGCATGTATTTAAAATGACACACAGAAAAGAACTGAATATTTACAGTTAACAATTTTTTTGGGTGTGTATTATTCACTGTCACATGTGGTATTTAAAAAACACAGATAAAGGAAGTCTTTTACTTCCTTAGCACCTTTCATTACCTCAGGATATCCTTTACAGCCAATGAACTATTGTTGAAGCACAGTCACTGTTGCAATGGAGGAAGAGCTACAGCCAATTTCTACACAGCAAGATCCCAGAAAGAAATAATCAGATCATCTGGGTTAGTTGGTTGAGTGAATTATTTGTGTCTAATTCCATTAAATCTGACTCAGTCATTAATCAAAGTGATTGATTACTTACCTACTTGGTAAGCAATTGCAATCTCTTAATTGTGTCAGCTATTAGTCTGAATTTGTTTTGTGAGTAATTGAAAAAGAATAGCTCAGCTGAATTCTTTATTTTAAGGTCAGGGAAATTGGTAGCACTGAAGTTAGAATTATTAGAAATCTGAACAGAATTATGAATGACCTAGTGCTAAAAAGATCAATTTGTACTTATATAGCAATTTAACGTGATAACATGTCATGAGATGCATAACATGAGAGTTGTCAAACAGAATTTAACATCAAGTTAAAAGGAGGTAGTTTTAAGAACTGAGGCAGAGAGTTTCAAAAAGAAAATTACAGAGCTTAAAGCACGGCTAACACATGTGGCATTGTGGAGCAAAGCAAGTGGGAGATGTGCTGAATTGGAAGAGTGAAGAGATCTTGAAAGTGTGTAGCTGGAGGATATAATAGTGATAAAAAGATGGTTACATTATGAGGAAATTGAGCACAGGGATGAGAATTTTGAGGTGTTTTGGCTGGAAGCTAACATAAGTCAGCAAATGCAAGTGTGTTGAGGAAGTGTGATTTGACTCATGACCTAACTACCTTCCGGTTCTTCATCAATAACCTTCCCTCCATTCAATAACCTTCCCTCCATAATAAGGCCACAGATAGGAAAGATCACTGATTATGGCACATTTTGACTGCACTTTGCAATTCCTTCAATGCAGAAGCAGGAGGCAAGTAACATTTACACCACATTAACAGCTGGCAATGACCATCCCCAACAAGAAAGTGTATCTTCAAACCTCTTTTTGAGATTCAACAGCATTACAATCAGTGAATCCATCATTAGCAATATTCTAGGGGTTACATTGGTTAGAAACCCGACTTTAAACCTTGTGCACCATCTATAAGGCACAAGTTGACAGTTTGATGGAATACTCTCAACTTGCCTGGATGAAAACAGTTCCAACACCTCGTGAGATGCTCGAGACTATCCAGGCTAGAGCAGCTCCATTTGATTCACAGCCTATCTAACACATTAAGCATTCACTTCCTATACCACTGCCACATATGATTCCAATGCAACCAAAGCAGAAGCTAAAATGGTGGCAACAATATCTACCATATAAAAATGCACCGGCACCAATTCCTCAAGCTTCCTTCAACAGACCCTTCTAGATTTATGACCACTACCACCTAGAACTGGCGCAAATCATCTTGAACGATTATGATGTGGTAGGCATCACAGAGACGTGGTTGCAGGGGGTTCAGGACTGGCAGTTAAACATCCAAGGATTTACAACTTATCAAAAAGACAGGGAGGTGGGCAGAGGGGGTGGGGTTGCCTTGTTAAGAATGAAATCAAATCAATAGCACTGAATGACATAGGGTCAGACGATGTGGAGTCTGTGTGGGTGGAGTTGAGGAACCACAAAGGCAAAAAAACCATAATGGGAGTTATGTACAGACCTCCTGACAGTGGTCACGACCAGGGGTGCAAGATGCACCGGGAAATAGATAGGGCATGTCAGAAAGGCAAGGTCACGGTGATCATGGGGGACTTCAATATGCAGGTGGACTGGGTGAATAATATTGCCAGTGGATCCAAAGAAAGGGAATTCATGGAATGCCTACAGGATGGCTTTTTGGAACAGCTTATGATGGAGCCCACAAGGGAGCAGGCTATTCTGGACTTAGTGCGATGTAATGAGCCAGACTTTATAAAAGACCTTAAAGTAAGGGAACACTTAGGAGGCAGCGATCATAATACGGTAGAGTTCAGTCTGCGGTTTGAAAGAGAGAAGGCAAAATCGGATGTAATGGTGTTACAGTTAAATAAAGGTAATTACAGGGGCATGAGAGAGGAACTGACGAAAATCGACTGGAAGCAGAGCCTAGCGGGGAAGACAGTAGAGCAACAATGGCAGGAGTTTCTGGGTATAATTGAGGACACAATACAAAGGTTCATCCCAAAGAAAAGAAAGATTATCCGGGGGAGGATTAGACAGCCATGGCTGAGAAAGGAAGTCAGGAAATGTATCAAAGAAAAAGAGACAGCCTATATAGTGACCAAGAGCACTGGGAAATCAGAAGATTGGGAAGGGTACAAGAACAAACAGAGGATAACAAAGAGAGAAATAAGGAAGGAGAGGATCAAATACGAAGGTAGGCTAGCCAGTAATATTAGAAATGATAGTAAAAGTTTCTTTCAATACATAAGAAACAAACGAGAGGCAAAAGTAGACATTGGGCCGCTCCAAACTGATGCTGGAAGGCTAGTGAAGGGAGATAAGGAAATAGCTGAAGAACTTAATAAGTATTTTACGTCAGTCTTCACAGTGGAAGACATGAGTAATATCCCAACAATTAAGTAGAGTCAGGGGGCAGAGTTGAGTATGGTAGGCATTACAAAAGAGAAAGTGCTAGAAAAGCTAAAAGGTCTAAAAATTGATAAATCTCCTGGCCCCGATGGGCTGCATCCTCGAGTTCTGAAGGAGGTGGCTGAGGAAATAGCAGAGGCGTTGGTTGTGATCTTTCAAAAGTCACTGGAGTCAGGGGAAGTCCCAGAAGATTGGAAAATCGCTGTTGCAACCCCCTTGTTTAAGAAAGGATCAAGACAAAAAATGGAAAATTATAGGTCGATTAGCCTAACCTCGGTTGTTGGTAAAATTCTAGAATCTATCGTCAAGGATGAGATTTCTAAATTCTTGGAAGTGCAGGGTCGGATTAGAACAAGTCAGCATGGATTTAGTAAGGGGAGGCCGTGTCTGACAAACCTATTAGAATTCTTTGAAGACGTAACAAGTAGGTTAGACCAGGGAAACCCAGTGGATGTTATCTATCTAGACTTCCAAAAGGCCTTTGATAAAGTGCCTCACGGGAGGCTGCTGAGTAAGGTGAGGGCCTATGGTGTTCGAGGTGAGTTACTGGCATGGATTGAGGATTGGCTGTCTGACAGAAGGCAGAGAGTTGAGATAAAAGGCTCTTTTTCGGAATGGCAACCGGTGACAAGTAGTGTCCCGCAGGGTTCAGTGTTGGGGCCGCAGCTGTTCACCTTATATATTAATGATCTGGATGAAGGGACTGGGGGCATTCTGGCGAAGTTTGCTGATGATACGAAGTTGGGTGGACAGGCAGGTAGTACGGACGAGGTGGGGAGGCTGCAGAATGATTTAGACAGTTTAGGAGAGTGGTCCAGGAAATGGCTGCTGAAATTCAACGTGAGCAAATGCGAGGTCTTGCACCTTGGAAAAAAGAATACAGGCATGGACTATTTTCTGAACGGTGAGAAAATTCATAAAGCCGAAGTACAAAGGGATCTGGGAGTGCTAATACAGGATTCTCTAAAGGTTAACTTGCAGGTTAAGTCCCTGATTAAGAAAGCGAATGGAATGTTGTCATTTATCTCAAGAGGGTTGGAATATAAAAGCAGCGATGTGCTTCTGAGACTTTATAAAGCTCTAGTTAGGCCCCATTTAGAATACTGTGTCCAATGTTGGGCCCCACACCTCAGGAAGGACATACTGGCACTAGAGCATGTCCAGCGGAGATTCACACGGATGATCCCTGGAATGGTAGGCCTAACATACGATGAACGGCTGAGGATCCTGGGATTGTATTCATTGGAGTTTAGAAGGTTGAGGGGAGATCTAATAGAAACTTACAAGATAATGCATGGCTTAGAAAGGGTGGACGCTGGGAAGTTGTTTCCGTTAGGTGGGGATACTAGGACCCGTGGGCACAGCCTTAGAATTAGAGGGGGTCAATTTAGAATGGAAATGAGGAGACATTTCTTCAGCCAGGGAGTGGTGGGCCTGTGGAATTCATTGCCACGGAGCGCAGTGGAGGCCGGGACGTTGAATGTCTTCAAGGCAGAGATTGATAAATTCTTGATCTCGCAAGGAATCAAGGGCTACGGGGAGAGTGCGAGTAAGTGGAGTTGAAATGCCCATCAGCCATGATTAAATGGCGGAGTGGACTCGATGGGCCGAATGGTCTTACTTCCACTCCTATTTCTTATGGTCTTATGGTCTACAAGAGTTACAAGCAAATAGGAAAACTGTCACATGCAAGTTGCCTTCATAGCCACACTCCACTCTGACTGAGAACTATTTCACCATTCCTTCATCATTAGCAATGTTTAATGTAAATCACTTGACCATGTGGGTGGTAGTGTTCCCAGGTATCTGGTGCCCTTGTCGCTCTCGAAGGAAGTGGAAGTGAGTTTGGAAGGTGCTGTCTAAGAATCTTTAGTGACTTTGTGCTGTGTTTCTTGTGGATTGTACACACTGCTGCTACTGAGTGCTGGTGGTGGAGGGAGTGGACATTGTGCTAATCAATCCGGTTGCTTTGTCCTGGGTGGTGTCAAGCTGCTTGAGTGTTGTAGGCACTCATCCAGGCAGCTGGGTGTATTCCATCACACTCCTGACTTGTGCCTTATAGATGATAGACAGGCTTTTGGGAGTCAGGAAGTGAGTTAACTGCTGCAATGTCCTCAGCCTCTGACCAACCATTGTAGCCACTGCATTTATATAGAATCATAGAATCTCTGCAGAGTGGATGCAGGCCCAACCCCCCACCCTATCCTTGCAATTCTGCATTTCCCATAGCTAAGCCACTTAATCTACACATTCCTGGACACTATGGACAGTTTAGCATGGCCAGTCCACCTAACCTGCACAACTTTGGACTTTGGGAGGAAACTGGACCATGCGGAGGAAACCTATGCAGACACAGGGAGAATGTGCAAACTCCACACAGTCACCAGAGGATGGAATTGAACACTGTCCCTGATGCTGTGAGGCAGCAGGAGCTTACCACTGAGCCACCATACAGCCAAACATGATGAGTCAGTGATAACCTGCAGGATGTTGACAGTGAGAGGTTCAGTGATGGTATCACCATTGAATGTCAAGGGGTCGTGGCCGGGTTGTCTGTTATTGGAGATGGTCACTGCCTAGTATTTGTATGCCTTGAATGTTACTAGCCACTTTCCAGAGCAAGCCTAGATATTATCCACGTCTTGGATTTGAATACGGATTTGTCTCAGAGTCTGAGGAGACACAAATGGTGCTGAACATTGTGCAATATCAGCGAACATCCCCACTTCTGACCTTATGATGGAGGGAAGTTCATTGATGAAGCAGCTAAAGATGGTTGGGCCGGGGACACTACCCTGAGGAACTCCTGCAGAGGTGTCTTGGAGCTGCAATGACTGACCTCCAGCAACCACAACCATCTTCCTATATGCCAGGCATAACTCCCAAACAGTGAAGAATTTTCCCTCTGATCCCCATTTATTCCAGTTTTGCTAGTGCTCCCTGATGCCACACTCAGTCAAATGTGGATTCGATGTCAAGGGCTGTCACTCTCACCTCACCTCTGAAATTCAGCTCTTTTGTCCATGTTTGAACCAAGGCTGTAATG
>JAHRHZ010000218.1:39223677-39238871 GCA_024137785.1 Ginglymostoma cirratum
TTATCTCTGATACAATTTTAACCCCACTGCGAAGCCTCTTCTAAGGATGCCTACCCTGAAGAAGTTACCCTCCTCCCTCCATTTCTGATGAAAAGTCTAGGACCAAAACGTCAAGCTTTCCTGCTCCTATGATGCTGCTTGGCCTGCTGTGTTCATCCAGCCTCATACCTTGTTATCTCAGATTCTCCAGCATCTGCAGTACCTGTTATCTCAGTTTTAGGTGAGTCTGGTGCTGCTTCTGGCATGCCCTCCCACGCTCACCATTGAACCAGTGTTGATCTCCTGGCTTGATGGTAATGGTTAAGGGGGGGATATACTAGGATGCCCAGCCTTGAGTTGCTAGATCTGTGCGAAGTCTGTCCCATTTAGCACAGTGATAGTGCCACACAACACGGTGGCTGTTATGCTCACGTGAAGGTGGGACTTTGTCTCCACAAGGACTATGTGTTGGTTACCCTTACTGATTCTGTTATGGACCGATGCATCTACACCCAGCAATTGATGAGGATAAAGTTGAGAATAACATAATGGTGAACATTGAACTTCCCTACTCAGCATACATTTTGCAATCTTACCACCCTTAATGCTTCTTCCAAGTGTTGTTCAACATGGAGGAGCACAGATTCATCAGTCAAGGGAGGATGGTACATGATAATCAGCAGGAGGCTCCTTTGCCCATGTTTAACCTGATGCCTTATGGGGTCCAGATTCAGTCTTGAGGATACCCAGTGCAACTCCATCCTGACTGATGGTGATGTCTGGGACATTGTAAAGTATGATTCTGTAAGTATGACTATATCAGGCTTTTGCTCGACTAGTCTGTGAGGCAGCTCGAGATAACAAGGTGTGGAGCTGGATGAACACAGCAGGCCAAGCAGCATCATAGGAGCAGGAAAGCTTGACGTTTCGGGCCTAGACCCTTCATCAGAAAATCTCCCAGTTTTGACTGGCCCGCAGATGTTAGTAAGGAAAATTTTGCAGCGTCGACAGATTTGTTTTTGCCATTGCAATTGACCACCATTGCCAGGTGGTCCTTCTGGTTTTATTTTTAGAACAGAGAACAGTACAGCACAGGAATGGCATAAGTGTAGCCTAACCAAAGACTTATAAAGCTGCAACATAACATCCTGACTCTTGTACTCAGTTCCCTGACCAATAACAGCAAGCATGCCATATGCCTTCTTTACAACCCTACCCATGTGAGGCCACTTTCAGAAAGCTATGGACTTGAACCCCAAGATCCCTTTGTACAGCAATGCTGTACAGTTTTCCTTAACATTTGATTTCCCAAAGTGCAGCACCTCACCCAAATTAAATTCCATCCGCCACTTCTCAGCCCATATCTGCAACTGATCTATATCCTGCTGTATCATTTGACAACCTTCTACACTATTCACAACTTCACTGATCTTTGTATCATTTGCAAACTTACTAACACACCCGTTTACATTTTCATCCAGGTCATTTATAAATATCACAAACAGCAAAGTTTCCAGTATGTATCCCTGGGGAACACCACTAGTCACAAATCACCAGCCAGGAAAACACCCTTCCACAACTACCCTCAGCATTTTATGAGCAAGCCAATTCTGAACCCAAGCGGTCAAGTCAGAAATGCATTTCTGGAGAAGGGTCCAGACCCGAAACGTCAGCTTTCCTGTTCCTCTATTGCTGCTTGGCCTGCTGTGTTCATCCAGCTCTACACCTTGTTATCTCATGAATGACTTGCTAGACCATTTCAGAGGGCGGTTGAGAGTCAGCCACATTGCTGTGGGTCACATATAGAACAAACAAGGTAAGGATGACAGATTTCCTTTCCTGAAGGACATTAGCGAACCAGATGGGTTTTCCTGACAGTCAGCAGTGTTTCATGGTCACTATTAGAATCTTAATTCAAATTCATCTGCCATGGTGCGACCAGGTCCCCAGAACATTACCTGAAATTTGGGATTAATAGTCCAGCAATAATACCTCAAGGCCGTGCCTCTCCATATTAGTTAATCCAGTCAATTTACTCCAGTCCCCTAGGTTATTGGTTGGGAAACTGTGCACCAACTCACAGTAGTAAGCAATGTGAGCCAAAATAAAGATCTGTATGTGTTTTATAATCATATCATGAAATCCCTACAGTGTAGAAACAGGCCCTTCAGCCCAACAAGTCCACACTGACCCTCAGAGCATCCCACCCAGACCCATCCCTCATAACCCACCTAATCTACACATCCCTGAACACCATGGGCAATTTAGCATGGCCAATCCACCTAGCCTGCACATCTTGGCACTGTGGGAGGAAACCCACACAGACACAGGGAGAATGTGCAAACTCCACACAGACAGTCGCCCGAGGGTGGAATCAAACCCAGGTCCCTGGCAGCAATGCTAACCACTGAGCCACCATAGTCCCAGAGGGCTCTCACATTTGAGAGACAGACTGGTGATGGTTTAACCTGAGGGTCACCATGACTGGGAAGAAGAATCCTTAATGGTAACCTGAGGTGGCATGGGAATTGAACCCACAGTGTTAGCTTTACTCAGCATCGCAAGCCAGCCATCCAACCATCCAACCAACTGAGCTAACTGATCCCCTCACAGATCCTGTGAAAAGTGTAGAACAATTAAATTGTCCCGTCAGTATCCAACATGTCCTCTTTTCTCATGCGGAATAAGGCTGTAATTATACGTGAGAATTTAGGTTGATGTTATTCCATTTCACAGTTTAATTTTGGACAGTTGATTGGGGTGTGTATGTGTGTGTGTAGGATTGGGACTGTGAGCTGAAGGTTCCTCCAGCGTGCTTTATGTTTTGAACCGGCCGATCTACTACCACTATTTTTGGAGGGTTGACACAGTGAAACCTATTCAGCAAGCAATAGAAAACCTGACACTTGCCCACAATTATTCCCGCCTCAAAAATCTAATTTCTGGAAGTTTGGAAACAGCAATTTTCAAATACACCATTAGATTTAATGTCATCGTTTCAAACAGCTTTAGACGCCTCATCAATGAATTTTTCCAGGGGCTTCGGGACTGAGACATCGGCCAAGAATGAAAAGCAGCAAAAAAAGCCCCCAGAACTTTCAGCTTTTCATTTTACTTTTACGCAGGAAACAACAGGTTGCTGCACAAACTAAAAATACGCCTAGTTGCCGCCAGCTAACAATACACTGAGCTGCGTTAGAGAATGCTGCTATTGGCTTGTAGTTACAAATCAGGAAGTGTCAGTACACAAATTCTTACACATAAGGCTGGAAGGACAATGTTCTTTCTTTACTCAGGGTTGGTTCATAGCCAGGTACCAGACTAGGCTGGCAGCGAGAGATCCGCCAGAATTTGCTCCTTGCGCCGTTAACATGAGGAGCTCAGGTAGGAGCAGGGTTACTGAATTATTCTCAGGTTTTCTTGTTTGATGTATAGTCCTTACTGAGTGACCAGGATTGTTTCTCACTCTGCATCTAGGCGGAGCTGATATTCGCTTGTACAGCTGCATCTCAGATCCATCGATGCTGTTTAAATGAAGAATTGTATCATTATGCAAAAATGATGCTTGTTAGTTTTATAGATAGTGGGTTACTACACTGAATCCTAAGAGATTCTCTTAGGAATCTATGCAGTAAGTGCAGTAATGCTCAGGTCACTTTTGAAAAGAAAATGAATCGCTAATGTTTTTGTTGAGATTCCTAAATACAATTAACATCATACATTCTGACAGTTCTTTTGAAATTACTTTGAAGTTCTGTCGTCACTAACATCTTTGGTCAAGAGATGTTTTTCATAGAGGGACAGCCTCATCATACAGACAAAGACCAAGAGCATTGATGTCTGCACAGTAGACACGTTCAAACTGAATGAGCAACAACGTGCCGGAGAATTAAAATTATCAGAAGGCGATAGATATGACTGAAGGGCAGGAGGCTGTGTTGAAGTAGGAACACACAGAATGGTCAGTCAGGCCTGTGTTAGTGTGGTAAGATGCCGCTTAAGACCTCATCCAAGTCTCTGGGTTCTTGATGACGCTAAACAATGATCTTTGAGGATTGAGTCTGCTCCTATGGTTTGAGTGAGACTGTTGATTCTGTATTTCATCAGTTATAGAGACTGTTCTGTAGTGTTTGAGAGTTGGCTTAATGCATATGATGAAGTTGATTAATGGTCATAGAGTTATACAGCGCAGAAACAGACCCTTCAATCCAACTCATCCAAGCGGACCAAAACTAATCAAGTCCCATTTGCCAGCATTTGGCTCATATCCCTCTAAACACTTTCTGTTCATCTACCTATCCACACCATTTAAATGTTATATTTTACCAGCCTCAACCACCTCCTCTGGCAGTTTGTTCCATACACGCACCACCCTCTGCATGAAAAAGTTGCCCCTCAGGTCCCTTTTAATCTTTTCTCTCTCACCTTAAACCTCTGCCCCTTATCTTTGCACTCTCCACTCTGGGGAAAAGACTTGGCTGTTCACTTTACCCATGCCCATCATGATGTTATAAACCTCTATAAGGTCACCTTTCAGCCATCCTGCACTCCAGGGAAAAAAGCTCCAGCCTGTTCAACGTCTCTCTATAGCTCAAACACTCCAACACCAGCAACATCCCCATAAATCTGTTCTGAAATATTTATATATATATTTATTTATTTATTTATTTCCGACGTACTCTTGTTTTAAAGAGAATTGCTCCCTCATTGAGTTGCAAACACCCTCAGGTCAGGTTTCACGTCTCAGTATTTAAAGGAGCAATTTCACAGGTGAAGCTATTTTTAATTAATCCCTCAATATGAGCAAACAGCAGATTTGATAGAGGTATTCAAGTCATGAGATATCTGGACAAAGATTAAAAACTCTTTCTTTGCATTAGTGAAAGGATTGAGTGCTATGTAGCACAAATTTGTAATCATTGATGAAAGAAACAAAAGCAAACAAAAAACATTTTCATGTAGAGTGTATTTAGGATCCGGAATGCAGCACCTGGCAGAATGGTGAATGCAGCTTCACTTGAAGCATGTGAAAGTGAATTGGATCTTTATCCAAAAAGGAAACATTTGCAGAGTAATATGGAAAAGCAAGGGAGTAGCACCAGGTGAATTGCTTCTTCATTGGCCAGCACAGACATAATGGGTCAAATGGCCAGCTCCTAGTACTATTTTGTGCTTTTAACAGGTGCACTTTGGGGTTCTCTCAATGTCTAGTTCTGACAGTTGTCATGCCCAGAGGGCAGGAAGAGACGGATCTGGATCCTTTTTTTAAAAACTGTAATTGTTTGGTAATAATCTGATTATTGCTAGAAAGAAAAGACACATTTTAGCCAAACTTTTCACCTTGTACTCATCAGAATAATTAACGAGAAATACTCATGTAAAAGGAAAATGACATTTATACTGTAAAAGAGATGTGTGCTGATTGGTTTGCAAATGAATACTGATTGATAGAATCTATCTCTGATCACAATGTCTCTCAGCTTTTTAATCTTTGGAAGAAAACCTGTGTTTCACCTGTGAAGTGTAAGAATTTCCGACTGACAACTATTATAGCTTCGCCATTAATGTAACTGTGTGTGAGCTTCTATAAGAGGGACATCTGTGCACAGCCACCTGAAAGAACTTCAACTAAACATTTACTCACTGAACTCTCTAATTTATGTGAACTAATTGTGATAGCTTTAACTTAAAGAAATTTTCAACTTAAAACTTCTCTCCTTTTATTTCTCTTTTTCTTTAATTTGATTGCATATATTAGTGAACGTGTGTCCCAAGCTATCTCCCTAGGTTTTGAATTCAGTCATAAGTGCTACTTTGTTTCATCCTAAAGAATTTGCTGTGGACCATTTTTAAATTGGATTTTGCAAACTAGATTTGGATAAATAAGCCACTACCTATTTATGTTGAAAGGGAAAAGAAAATTTAAAACCAACTCTTGTTACGGACAGAAGAGAACAATAGAAACGATTCAATTCCTTTTGTCCTTTTGTCTGTAACAGAATATATTAAAAATTGCCACATCACTAACTTTAAGAATTAGTTATTTCTCAAAATAGCTTTTGCCATTTACCATGGGTTTGCTGAATAAATCTAAAGTCTGTCATACCATTAAATACTGAACAAAGAAATACTCCTCCCTGTGTTTACATGATATAATTTTAGTTTTACTAAGTAATTTAAGTTATTATGCTAATAAAAGACACATTTTTCTAATATAAAGCCTGAATGCCAAGTATCAGTAATTGTGCAGCAATCATTGAGAATAAGTATCAGTTGGTTCAATTGGTAACACTGTTATCTTTGAATCAGGAGAGTGTGGTTCTGCTATGAAGAGTGTTTGTGAGCTGCTTCCTTTCTGATTAAATGCTCAGATGTCATGTGATGGTTGTAAAAGATCGTGTAGCAATGTACGCAGAAACACAAGGAGCTAATATCTGCCCCTCACTGAAAATGTACGCAAGGCTTTGGTTAAACCAACCATACCCTAGTTATTGATCCTCCATCTGACCTCTCGACAGTGGAACACTATCTCAGTACTGATCTTGCAACAAAACAGCACTCCCTCAGTACTGACTTTCTACCAATGCAGTGCTAATTCAGTATTAAAGATCTGACAGTGCAGCACTCCCACAGTACTGATCCTCCAACAACACACTGTTCCCTCCATACAGTGCTGCATTCCCTCAGCAATGATCCTCCAACAATACAGCATGACATTTCCTTAGTCCTGACTTTCTGACAGTGTAGCACTGACTCTCCAACACTGCAGTGCTACCTCAGTACTACCCCTCTGACAGTGAAATGCTCCCTTAATACTGACCCTTAAACACTGCAGCTCATTTCAACAGTGCAGCATTCCCTCCATATTAACCTTCTGACAATGCAGTGCTCCCTCAATACTGACCCTCTGATAATGCAGTCCTCCCTTAACGTTGACCGTCTGACTGTGCTGTGCTCTATCAATATTAATCCTCCAACAGTGCAGCATTCCATTGCTCTGGCTTCTGACTGTGCTGTGTTCCATGGTTCCAAAGCGTGATTTTGGTTTATGATCAAATCTCTAGGGTGGGATTTAACCATTCCCTCCTGACTTAGTGAGGAGAATGACACCAGCTGACCCACAGCTGACACTCCTGGGAGAACCATCTTTTTATGAGTTAAGTGCCAAGTATGAACCTATGGTCCTGATTAGGGAGCTTAAGGCGACAGAAACCCTAAGGGGCTAATAACCCCTAATATGATAGAATTCCTCCTGCAGTCTGAGAGGGAGAAGCTTGTCTCAGATGTAATGGTATTACGGTTAAGTAAAGGTAACTATAAAGATATGAGAGAGGAGCTGGCCTTGATTGGAAGCGCAGCTGAACTGGGGAAGATGGTGGAGCAGCAATGGCAGAAGTTTCCATTGGTAATTCAGGAGGCAGAGTAGAAGTGCATCCCAAGAAAAATGAAACATACTAAGGGGAGGATGAAGCAGCTGTGGCTTACAAGGGAAGTCAAGGACAGCATAAAAGCAAAAGCATACAATGTGAAGATTAGGGGGAAGCCCGAGGATTGGAAAGCCTTAAAAAGCTAACAGAGGACAACTAAAAAGCAATAAGATAGTAGGAGATGGAATACGAGGGTAAGCTAAATGGTAATATAAAAATATCATATATGAGGTACAGAGTGAGATGGCTCATAGATTTAGAAAAGTTATTATTAGGCAGGGTCAGTCAGATGGATGACTATCAGAAAAGGTAAGAAGGTGGTTCAAAAGTGTCTGGTGGCTATTTCTCTCTCATATAGATATTCAGGTTTTGGAATTGTGGAAGGGGATAGTCTCTCCAGGGAGAACAGAAGGGGCAGTCAGTTACTGGACACTTGGAATGATTCTTATGTTAGGCAGCATTTGACAAGATTTAATATAAGCATTGTTATAGGGGACTGTCCTGTCAGGGGCATAGACAGGAGATTCTGTGGCAGTGAGCGTAAATTTAGAATGGTTTGTTTCATTCCTGGTGCTAGGATTAAGGATGTCTCTCAATGTTTCAAACATATTGTTGAAGGTGAGATTGAGAAGCCAGAAATTTTTGTACAGATCATTTTTAGGGAAAAAAATTAAAGTAGAGTAGTGCAGAGTGAATTTAAGAGGTTAGATAGGAGATTAAAGGTTGTAATAATGGGGGATTTTAATTTTCCAAACATTGACTGGGGTTACAGGGTTAAAGGTTTGGATGCTGAAGAATTTTTCAAATGTGTTCAAGAAAAATTTCTTTACGAATATATGGATTCTCCTACTCGAAAAGGATCAAAAAATAGACCTTCTTCTGGGCAATAAGGCAGGGCAGGTGACTGAAGTAAAAGTGGGGGATCACTTTGGGTCCAGCAATCATCGTTCAATTAGTTTCAAAATGGTTATGGGAAAGGATAAGCCTTCCATAAAAGTTAATTTTTTTAATAGGAGTAAGGCAGCTTTTAATGGTATGAGACAAGAACTTTCAAAAGTTGATTGGAGTAGACTGTTCACAGGTAAAAGGACATCTGACAAATGGGAAGCATTCAAGGGTGTGATGATGAGAGTACAGAGGCATTTTGTTCCTGTTAGAGTGAAGGGTAAGGCTGGTAAGATTAAGGAACAATGGATGAATAAAGATATTGAGGTTCTAGTCAAGAATAAAACAGAATCTTGTTTTAGATATGGATAACTTGGTTTAATTGAATGTCTTAATCAATATAAAGAGTGTAGGGGCATTGTAAAGAAAGAAATCAGGAGGCAAAGGTGAGTTATGAGATAGCATTGGCCAATACGATTAAGAATAATCCAAAGAGATTCTACAAATACGTTAAGAGCAAGAGGATGCCTAGACAGAGGGTAGGGCCTCTTAAGGATCAAGGAGGTCATCTTTGTGTTGAACTCCAGGAGATGGGAGAGATACTAAATGCATATTTCATGTCAGTTTTTGCTGTGAAGAAAGAAACGGGGTCTAGAGAATGCAGAGAAATAAACTTTGATGTTTTAAAACAGTTCAACATTATAGAAGAGGAAGTTCAAGAAGTCTTAAAGAATATAATGGTGGATAAATCTCCCAGACCTGATCTAATGTATTCCAGAACTTTATGGGAAGTGAGGGAGGAAATTGTGAGACCTCTTGCAGAAATATTTGCATCATCTATAATGATGGGTGAGGTGCTTGATGGCTGATGTTGTACCTTTGTTTAAGAAAGGTTGTAAGGAGAAACTAGGGAACTACAGACCTTTGAGTCTGACTTTGGTTGTGGGTAAATTGTTGGAGGTGATTATAAAAGAAAGGATTTATGGATATTTAGAGAGGCAAAAATTGATTAGGGATAGTCAGCATGCCTTTGTGCGAGGAAAGTCATGTCTCACAAACTTGATTGAATGTTTTGAAGAAGTTACCAAAAAGATTGATGATGGTGGAGCAGTAGATGTTGTTTATTTGGATTTTAGTAAAGCCTTTGACAAGGTTCGACATGGTAGACTAATTAGTAAAGTTAGATCACATGGGAATCAGGGTGATCTTGCCAATTGGATACATAATTGGCTTAATTTCAGGAGACAGAGAGTAATAGTGAAAGGTTGCTTTTTAGACTGGAGGCCTGTCACCAGCAGTGTTCCACAGGGACCCGTTCTGGGTCTTTTTTTGTTTGTCATTTATATAAATGATTTTGATGAGAATAAAGAAGGCATGGTTAGTAAGTTTGTGGACAACACCAAAATTGGTGGCAGTAGACAGTGAAGAAGGCTTTCAAGATTATAAAGGGGTCTTGATCAAATGTGTCAATGGGCTGAAAAATGGCAGCTGCAGTTCAATCTGAATAAATACGAGGTATTGCATTTTGGTACAACAAACAGGGGTAGGGGTTATACAATTAATGGCAGAGCTTTGGGTAATGTTGTAGAACAGAGGGACCTAGGGGTTCAGGTACATAATTCTTTGAAGTGTGCATCATATATAGATAGGGCAGTTAAAAAGGCACTTGGCACACTTGCCTTCATTGCTTAGTCCTTTGAGTATAGGAGTTGGGATGTGATGTTGTGGTTGGTAAGACCTCTTTTGGAATACTGTGTCCAGTTCTGGTCGCTTAGTTAGGAAGGATATTATCAGGCTGGAGAGGGTTCAGAAGAGATTTATCAGGATGTTGCCGCGTATGGAAGATTTGACTTATCAAGAAAGGCTTGATAGGCTGGGACTTTTTTCATTGGAGCATAGGATGTTGAGCAGCGACCTGATAGAAGTTTATAAAATAATGAGAGATATAGATCGAGTTAAAGGCAGTTGTCTTTCCCCTGGAATGGGGGATTTCAAGACTAGGGGGCACATTTTTAAGGTGAGAGGAGAGAGATTTAAAAAAGACATAAGAGGCAAATTTTTTTTTTTTTTACACAGAGTGTAGTTTGTATGTAGAATGAACTTCCTGAGGAAGTGGTGGATGTGGGTACAATTACACCCTTTAAAAACCTTTGGATAGATACATGAATAGGAAAGGTTTGGAGGGATATGGACCAGGAGCAGGCAGGTGGGACTAGTTTAGTTTGGGATTGTGTTCGGCATGGACTGGTTGGACCAAAGGGTCTGCTTTAGTGCTGTGTGACACTATGAGTCAACATAGAAGGTAAGAGAGAGACAAAAATGAAAATAAGGCTGGAGGAGTATAATGGGGAACAAAAAATTGATGGATAAGTACTTTGCATCAGTTTTCAGAGTGGAAGATACCAACAGCATACCAGAACTTTGAGAGGCAGGGGACAGAGATGTGTGCAGCAGTCATCAAGGTGCTGGGGAATCTGAAAGCTCTTTCAGATGGACTGAAAGAATCTCAACAAGATATCTGAGGAGATTGTGGAAGCATTGGTGGTGATCTTTCAGGAGCGACAAGAGTGACAGAATCCCAGAGGACTGGAAAAGGCTAATGTGACACCCCGTTTAAGAAGGGAGGGAGGCAGAAGAGGGGAAATTATGGGCCAGTTAGCCTGACCTTGGTCATTGGTAAGATTTTAGAGTCATTATGAAAGTTAAGATTGTGGATTACTTGGAAGTGCATGGTAAAATAGGGCTGAGTCAGCACAGCTTCGACAAGGAAAGGTCGTGCCTGACAAAAGTGCTAGAATTCTTTTGAGGGGGTAACATGCAAGTTAGACACAGGAGAGCCAGTGGATATGATCTGTTTGAATTTCCAGAAGCTCTTTAACAAGGTTCCACATAGGAGGCTGCTAAATAAGATGAGAGCCCATGGTGTGAGAGGCAAGGTACTGGCACGCATAGAGGATTAGCTGACTGGCAGAAGGCAGAAAGTGAGCATACAGGGGTCTTTTCAGGATGGCAGCAGTGATTAGTGGAGTTTGCAGGGGTCAGCTTTGGGGCCACAACTATTCATGTTATACATTAACGATCTGGATGAAGGAACTGAGTGGATTGTTGCTGAGTTTGCAGATGAGACAAAGATAGACAGAGGGACAGGTGATGTTCAGGAGGCGAGGAGGCTGCAGAAGGACTTGGTCGGGCTAGGAGGGTGGACAAAGAAGTGGCAGATGGAATACAATATAGGAAGGTGTGAGGACATGCACTTTGGCAGGAAGAAAAGAAGCTTAGAGTATTTTCTAAATAGGGAAAGGCTTTGGAAAGCTGAAGCACAAAGGGATTTAGGAATTCTTGTTCATAATTTTCTTCAGGTTAACATGCAGGTTCAGTTGACAGTGAGGAAGGCAAATACAATGTTAGCATTCATTTCCAGAGGGCTGGAATACAAGAGCAGTATATATTGCTGAGGCTCTATAAGGCCCTAGCCAGACTGCAATTTGAATATTGTGAGCAACTTTGGGCCCCATATCTCAGGAAAGATGTGTTGACTTTGGAGGGGATCAGAGAGATTTACAAGAATGACCCTGGGGATGAAGGGCTTGTCATATGAGGAGCAGTTGAAGACTCTGGATCTGTACTCAGTGGAGTTTAGAACGATGAGGTGGGGATTTGATTGAAACTTACAGAATACTGAGAGACAGAGTGGATGTGAAGAAAGTTTTTCCACTAGCAGGAAAGACTAGGACCTGAGGGCACAGCCTCAGAGTGAAAGAAGGACCCTTTCAAACTGAGATGAGGAGGAATTTATTCAGCCAGATGGTAGTGAATCTGTGGAACTCATTTCCGCAGAAGGCTGTGGAGGCCAAATTAATGAGTGTATTTACGACGGAGAGGGACAGATTCTTGATTGATAAAGGGATCAAGGTTATAGGGAGTTGGCAGAAGACTGGGATTGAGAAACTTATCAGCCATGATCGAATGGTGGAGCAGATTTGATGGGACAAAAGATTTAATTGTGCTCCTTTATCTTATGGTCTATTTGCAACAGAGTGTAATTTAATACCACCATTAAACTGTGCTTACTTTTTTTTAATTAAAGAAGCCTCGAGCAGAGACCTAGTGATCCTGTATGAAGAGGAAGCAGGAGAGTGGAGTGCATATTTGAAACAGATTTTCCTGGACCAATTAAATCCAGAAAGTATCCACTGCTATAAAGTCGGATGTCCCAATGATCTGAAAATTGCAACTCCCAAGCTGGCTGCCTACAGATGCAAGTTGCTGGTGCTCACTCCTGGTTTCCTAACCGCACTGACAATCCCAAAGAGAATCCACCTCAGTAAGATTTTGCAACCTTCTGATGAAGTGGTGCTGCTTCTCTGCGGAGTACCGAATTCTGATGAACTCTACCAGCTGGTGTCTATGCCGAGAGGGATCTGTGAGCTCTCGAGCGATCAGGATGCTCAAGACTATCAGTCTGCTGTCATCAGCATCCTCAATTCAGGTGAAGTCATGAAGTTTTGGAATTTTGAATTGTTAAATCTTTATATTCGATGATGTTTTCTCGATTCTTACACCCTGGAGGCTAATTTCAGACTTTCAAAGAAAAGTAGCAAGTGTTTAACAAAGAAAGATAATATGAAGAATGGACATTTTGTTTTATTCATTTGTGGGATGTGGGCATCATTGGGCTAGGCCAGCATTTATTTCCCGTCCCAAGTTGCCCCTTGAGAAGGTGGTGGTGAGCTGCCTTCTTGAACCACTGCAGTCCACCTGCTGTGGGTTGACCCACAATGCTATTAGGGAGGGAATTCCAGGATTCTGACCCAGTGACAGTGAAGGAATGGTGATATATTTCCATGTCAGGATGGTGAGTAGCTTGAAGAGGAAATTGCAGGGAGTGATATTCCCATATATCTGCAGCCTTTGTCCTTCTAAATAGAAGTGGACAGGGGTTTGGAAGGTGCTGTTTGAGGATGTTTGGTGAATTTTTGCAGTATATCTTGTAGATAGTACACACTGCTGCTACTGAGCATTGGTGATGGTGATTGATGAGCATGTGGATGTGGTGCCAAACAAGCGGCTGCTTTGTCCTGGATGGTGTCGAGCTTCTTGAGTGTTGTTGGGGCTGCACTCATCAAGGCAAGTGGGGAATATTCCATCACACTCCTGACCTGTGCCTTATAGATAGTGGACAGGCTTTTGGGAGTCAGGAAATGAGTTATTTGCCACAGTATTCCTAAACTCTGACTTATTCTTTCTTGTAGCCACTGTGTTTATATGGCAAGTCCTGTTGAGTTTCTGGTCAATGATAACCCCCAGGATGTTGATAGTGGTGGCTTCAGTGAAGGTGACATCATTGAATGTCAAGAGATTGTGGTTAGATTGTTTCATGGTGGGAGGATAGTGGCATGATCCGAGTCTAGAGGAAAGTTTTGAAAAATCTTTAACTTTGGGCCACATTTCTTTAATCAGGATCTTTCAGTAACCAGAGACCACATGAGGAATCATGTTTTAACTCAATTTGTTGTAATCCGGAACATGCTGTCTGAAAGTGCAATGAATGCAGATTAATTAACAGGTTTTTAAACAGAACTCGATAAATGTTTGAAGAGCATTTTAAAATTTACACATCTATGGAAATGAGGATGGGGTCATGGGACTAATTGGGACATTGTTACAAACAACTGGTACAGGCATATTTGGATGAATGGCAGCTTCTATGTTCTATCATTCTGACACTCAGTACTGTTTTAGAAACATTGTAAAATAACAAGTTTACAGAACAAGAGTGTTTTTGGCCCATCACAACTGTGCCAATTCTTTGCAAATGTGTGTGGAAATTAATTCCACTGTTCTGCTCTTTACCAAATCCCTGAATTTTCCACCACTTCAAAGAATCACACACCATTCCCTCAAAAGTTGCAAAACTCTACCCATCATCTGCTCCTTGTGCAAAACTATTTGAGTGCTCTGTTAACGCTCTGCATTGTCCATTTCCCCCAACTCCAAACTCAGTCCTCATTCCATCACCGACCAATGTAAATAGTGATCCCCTCCTCAAAACTGTCTGTAGTCAGACAGTCCAGGAGCAAGCCTTCTCCTATGCCTAACTTTGAATATACAGAATTATCCAGCCTTCATCAAAGAAACAGGCCATTTAGCCCAACCAATCAATGTTGGTGTTTATGCTCCAAATATCTCTTCTTATGGCTCAGTGTTAATTCTTGTTGGGTGACACTTATGAATTGACATGTCACTTTTTACGACATTGAGGGCACAAGCTAAGTGCCATCTATGGCATCCCTGCTCATTCTCATAAGTAGATTCTGAATTTGTCATGATCGAGTGAACCTTTACTGCTCAAGAACTAATTAAATATGAACATGACCAGAGGATAAAAACAAAAAAATGCAGGAAATCATCTACTTGAAACATTAACTTTGTTTCTGTCCGCAGATGCTTCCTGAACTGTCAAGCATTTGCAGCATTTCATTTTTATTTCCGATTTCCAGCGTCCACATTATTTAGCTTTTCTGGGGGATTTCAGCACAAACTGTTTTATTGTGTGTATGGGAGATTGTCTCCGACTACACTTTTCAACATTTCTAGATGAACTCAAACATCTTATTTTGAGATGTTGCTGATACAAAGCAGCACATTGGCATATGAAGGATATAAATGAATAAATGAGGTTTTGACAGAGAGATAATTCCTGTTGGTCTTAAAGCCAGACTGAAAATAACATGTATCTCCACCACAATTTTATAAGAACTTACTTACCAACTAACTTAACCCTGCCCTTAGGTCATACAAAGTCAGAATTTGGTCTGTGATAACAAGGTGTGGAGCTGGATGAACACAGCAGGCCAAGCAGCATCATAGGAACAGGAAAGCTTTCCTGCTCCTATGATGCTG